>JAKCPB010001095.1:0-203375 GCA_021442155.1 Cymbidium sinense
CGGCATAGAAGAAGAAACTTCTTTGGGGATAAGGTTTGAATTTGATTTAATTATATGACTTGTGGAAAGAAGATCCACTAGGGATAAGAATATATAATCCACGGGGGATTAAGATTGAATCAACTTTAATTTGTTTTATTTTAATTGATGTGGAGGCATATCTACTAGAGATATGGGCTTGAGTCCACTAGGGATCGAGTATATGAACCTTCCACTAGGTAAGTAGGTTTGGGCTATCCACTGGGGATTGGGATTTGAGTTTGATTTCATAGATTTGTTTGGGGATGTATCCGGGAATAAGAGTTTGGTTGGATTTAGATTGGAGTTGGTTTAATTTGGCTCCACTAGGGAGGTTGGTTTTGAATTTGATTTGTTTGCTTGACTTGTTTATATATGATTTGGGGCTCCACTAGGGAGAAGGGTGTGATTTAACTCCACTGGGGAAAATCATATTGGGCTTAATTTAATCTGAGTTAATTTATGGAACTTGTCGATGTGCAATGGACCCCAGAAGGGCTATATCGACTTACCTCAGTTTACAAATCCAAAGGGATAGTCTGCTGTGGTAGAGCTAGCCAACCTAAGGGTTGCCTTTTGGTGTGTGCAACTATGCTAGGAAGAAGGCTTAGACTTACATCTTCCAAAGTGAGGAACAATCCTTGGGGTGACTGTTGGATGCACAACAAATCAAACGACCTAGGGTGACTTAGTGAATCTGTTGGGGACTTATGTCAACTCAAAAGTAGTCAGGATTAATTTTATCTTAATTTCATGTGATTTGATATGGTTTGTTTGGTTTAGTTTGATTTTGAATTGAGGGCATATCTGTTGGGGATGTGAGCTCAATCAAATTTGATAGATTTAATTTATGGACCATGTTGGTGTGTGGTCCCACCAAGAAGAAGCTATATCAAACTTATCCTATCTCAGATTTACAAATCCAAGAGATAGTCTACTGGTTATGGGGTAGAGCTAGCCAACCTAAGGGGTTGCCATTTAGTGTGTAATGGATGTGCTAGGAAGAAGGTGTAGTAGACTTATATCTTCTAAAACAAGGAACAACCGTTGGGGTGACCTGTTGGTAGCACATCAAATCAAACCTAACTTACGAGTGACTATTAAGTGAATGTTGTAGGAGACTTATATTAACTCGAGAGTAGTTAGGCAATTCCTATAGTGAGTTTTGCTAACATTGCCCTTAAGATAGGATGCTTGGGAAAATATACTATAGGGTGTCCTCTAATCCACAAGTGAATATATATTTTGTTTATATGTTTGGATGGACCTTGTTGAGGGACCACATTGAGAAGCTATGTCGGCTTGACCTATCTTAGATTTACTTGGACCAAGGGAGAATCATCCAGATGGATTCTCCAACCAGAGGGTGACTAGGAAAGGAAATATCCAATCGATAGTAACGAGTAGTGTCTAAATGGGGTCACAAAGGATGTGATCCAAATATAGTGCCCATGGGGAGGTGCTGCTAGGGTGTCTTCTAGCATTATCTTGAGCCTTGGAAAGAAAGCTTATAGGTGTATGGTGGCCAACTCAAGGAGAAAGTAGCATGAGTGGTGTATCTAAGGTGCAGAACCAACCAACCTAAGGTGTATCCATGAGCATGAGTGGTGTATCCATCGGCATAGTGAGAACCAACCAACCTAAGGTGCATGGTGCAATGATCAATGGAAAGAAAGCATGTAGGCTTACAACTTTCAAGCTTGATCATCAGATAGTATCATCGTGGGATAGATGCTATCGACCTAGAGTGACTACTAAGCGGGAGCCCCAAGGAAGGCTGGACGACAGAGTATTAGGAGGGAAAGGAGGCTAGGGACTTATCTAAACCTCAAATATACTCAACCCTTAGTGCATGAAGGCTAATCCAAGAAGAAGGCATAGTAGACTCACATCCTCTTAAATAATGCCAACATGAGGTAGCTTACCAGCCATGCAGTAAAGCCTACCAAATTAAGAAGGCACTCATCGGTGTGAAGTTGCCAAGTAAGGAAGGAAAGTGTAGTAGACTTACATCCTCCAAAGCAAGAAAACCACTGGGTGACACTAGTAGGGTAGCACATCGGCGACCTAGAGAGCTCTTGAGTGAGTGTTGTTGGGGCATTATCTCAACTTCAGTAGCGAGACAAAATATATGTGTTTATTTTATATGTTTGTGTGTAGTTTGTGTTTGTGTTGTGTGATGAAGGATAGGATCTTTCGGGTTCCACCTACCTAAAAAACACATTGGAGGATTCACAAATAAGAATACTTTCAACATGGAAGAGATTGAATTCAAAATGGAATTTTCATTGATGATAATTATTTTCAAACATGATTTATAATATTTCTTTAAGTAGAGCATTGATTGGAAGCATTGGGATTCTCTCCCTTATGATTAATAAGGCGATAAGATCCTCTTTGGTAGGCCTTCTCTATGGCAAAGGGCCTTCCCAAGTGGGTTCAAACTTGCCTCCCATCTTATGATGGCAACAATCGATCTCCTTAGAACTAAAATAAGCTCTCTACTTGAAAAGCTCTAGGATGGACCACCTTGTTGTGAGCTTGAATAATTTTAGCTTTGTACAACTTATGGTTTTGGCATGCCTGAAAATATCTTTCCTTCTAACCTTCGAGCTCTTCTAACCACAACTTGGCATTCTACTTTGTTGTGATCTTGCTACCCACAACTATCTTTAGTGATGGGAGTTGGAATTCTAATGGTAGAATGGTTTTGGACCCATACACTAAAGAGAAAGGAGTATACTAAGTTGGAGCCTATATGTGGTGTAGTAGACCCACAAGGCTTCAACTAACTGCTCATGCCACTGTCACTTGTTGTTGTCGAATATTTTCTTCAGTATTTGGATGAGAGTTTTGTTGAAGGCTTCTGCAAAGCTATTTTCCCTTGGGTTGTTGATGGTAGAATATCTCTAATCTATGCTAAGTCTTTGGGCAAAGTTGTTGATCATGGTGCTCTTGAATGCAATTGCATTATATAATTCGAGGCACTCGACTATATGATATGGTTCTAAAAAACTAGAGCACATGCAGCTTTTGATCTCTGTGAGAATCCCTTCACCCATTTGGAAAAGTAGTAGCAACTAAGATGAACGATGACCCTTGAAGAAGAAGGATCAATCGGACCACTATGTCGATACCCCAACACTCAATGTAGGCCAATGTAGGATGTAGAATGTTGGGTGGTTGGTGTAAGACCACACCATTTATTTGACATTGGTGGCATCGCCTAGCCGTATCCATGTAATCTTTAATTATCAATGGCCAATAGTATCCTAGTCTCTTGATCTTGGTTTTCATCTTTGGACCAGATTGGTTGGCTCCACATAATCTTGAGTGTACCTCAGTCATGATCTTATGGGCTTTGTGCTTATCTAAATAACGTAGCCACATATGATTAAAACACTGTCGGCATAAGACACCATTCACAAGAGCATAGGAAAGTGCTCTGTGCTTCATCGATGGGCTTGGGACTTCTTGAGGTAGTTTATCTTTATTTAGGTAATCCATGAATGGTTGCCTCTCCTCTCTATCCTTCTTGGCTGGCCTCCCCTTCAAAGTGTACTTTTGATGAGTTCAATATAAGGGATAAGACTTGTCTATTTTGGACCTTTATTGATATGAACTCATCCTCTGACATGCCAACTCCAAGCTTGGCTAAAGCATATGTACAATGTTCTCTCGAGGAATCTTATAAATGGTAACCTAGGATTTGGGACATAACTCTATGGTGTAGTTATAGTGATGGAGCTTGGGCTTTATAAACTTATAGGACCTAGTTATTTGGTTGATAACTAGAGAATCCTAAAGATGTTGATGTTCTAGATGAGTAATGGCTAACTCAGACTATTAATGAGCCTCATATTCAACTTCATTGTTGCAGGATTGGATAGATGATATAAGAATCTCATCATCATGGTTTTAGTTAAGAACTATTCTACCCCCCCTTTCCTAGAATAGTAGATTATGGTTCTTCTCCTCTTTGAGAAGAAGCTGCACCATCAAAGTACATCTCCCGGTGAATGCTATCCCCTAAGTTCATGATTTCATCAGGAGATCATCACTAAGTAGAGAGTCAGGAAGTGGGTGTGCCACTAAGAAATACTAGTGCTTATTCATGTAGGGTATGAAGGTAATGTCAAATATGAGAGGATCATGGACCATCATGCCAACCATCGGATAGTGTGTCATGAGCATGATCTTGTGGATTGATCCTAGAGATTAAGTTCACCTTATGAGGAAGCATGTAGTGTTATATCTTTTGGGATGCAAAGATTAAAGCTAGCTTCTCAATGGGTGGATAATTAGCCTCAAGAGGGATTAGATGGGCGAGGTAGTATAGTGCATTTTCCCTTCATCATTGGCTTGGCAGGCTAAAGCACCAAGGAGTCATCTACACAAGTGTAAAGTATGAGTGCTTACAGGATAGGGGCTACTAGAATGTGATGTGATCAAGTAATGATTGAAGTCTTCGAAGGCATGCTCACACTTATCATTCCACTAGAACTTATCATCCTTTTTAACAAGTGCGGAGATTGGCTAAAATCTTCCCAATAAGTTGGATATAAAGTGTCTTAGACACACCAACCGCCCTTCGAATGATCTAAGTTAAGTTAAACTTTTAGGGGGTGAAATTTTTAATATCGCCTTGATCTTCTCTGGATCAATTTCAATTCCCTAGTGTGAAAAAATAATTTCCTAAAATTTACTCGAATGCATACTTAGGGGTTCATTTTGAGGTTAAATTATCTTAACTATTCAAACTACTCTCAAGTCAAAGAGATGGTCTTCTTTCTCTACTTTTGACTACAAGATCATCGACATAGCACTCGACTTGATGATGAATGAGCTCATCGAAGATTCGAGTCATTGCCCGCTAGTATGTAGCACCAGCATTTTTAAGGCTGAAAGGGATGACCTTATAGAAATAGATTCTAATTGAAGTACTATTTCTTTCATGTTTAGGGGCCATAGTTATTTGGTTATATCGAGCCATCCATGAAAGATAAGAAGCATAAGATGAGGCAATGTCCACCATCCTCAAGTGGTAGGAAATTCATCTTTTGGACATCCCTTATTTAAATCTATAGAAATGGTGCATATGTGAATTTGGCCATTTGTTTTCTTAATTGGGACAATGTTGGCTAACTAGGTAGGATATTTTTCTTCCTGGATGAAGCCAGTATCGATTAATTTCTTAACTTCATAAATGACTATTATTCTAATCTACATCTACATCTAGGAGCTTGATAGTAAGGCTCTATTACTACTTTATGGGCTACATCGCCAATCCAGGCATCTCTTCATAACTCCATGCAAAGTAGTCCTTAAACTCAATCAATATCCTAACTAAGTCATTGGTTTCAATTTCATTCAATAAAGGATGTATATGGGGCATGGATCTTCTTATTCTAAGTTTAATTTCTTGAGCTCATCGATGGTTGACTTGATCTCTTCTTTGAACTCACAATGCATCTTTGACTTCAAAATCATATGGATCATCTAAAGTTTCTAATATCTCATATAAGTTAATGTGATTTGAAAAGAACATATCGATTCTAAATGATTGGTGATGACTAGCGGTAATCATCATCATTGGACCCACCATGCGAATCTAATTTTGATCTTGATTGAGCGGCTTTTCATTTGTTCTTCCATATTCTTTTTTGAAGTAGTCATGTGCTTTGACCAAGTATGTGGGATTAACCCTTTCTTTGCTAAATTATGAACACAAGGAAAGTACCAATCAAAGGTAATTCTATTAAATCTTTATATGAATCATCCTCAAGTTCTACATCAACTTCTTGAGAATGATGCTCCAGAAAGAACCTCTAAGTCTTCACACCTATGGATGACTTAGGGGCTTCCTTAACTACCAAACCCTCAACTTTTTGAGAGGAAAGTGGGGTTAGAGCTAAGGTTCCAACTGATGCCTAACTATTTCACATATAGACTTGGATACACTTATGCTTTGCTTTGGTGCGGTCTTCATCACTATCACTCAAGTGTCACCTCAGGAATCTACTATTGAAGAAGCTGGCATGCTAACCATATAAGACTCATCTATGAACTAGATTCTAAGTCTATATGGATAGTGTGTACACTTAGTAGTTGGGACATATCTTCTATTGTGGCCAATAAGGAGGTTTTCCACCACAGGGCCTCACCCTCTTCCTCTACAGTGGAGGTTAGGTCATCCCCACACATATGTTCAAATGAGAATAAACTATGGTGAATCTAATGCCCACTTCCTCCTCCAAGCCTATTTTTGTTCCCTTTTATTTTCTTTTTCAATTTATCTTTTCTTTTCTTTTCTTTCTCTTTCATTTTCTTTTTTTTTCTTTTATTTTTAAACTTTTTCCAAGTTCACGAGAATAGATTTGTTGATTTTGAGGGACATAATAAGTTGCTTCCTCATATATGCCGACCTTGTGAACTGTAAAGGGCTCTAGATCTCCTTTGACATAGTAGAGGATCCCACCTCTCACAAACTTCATACACTGATGTAGATAGGATGGAACTATGTTGTTCTCATGTATCTATGGTCTCCCAAGCAAAGCATTGAAAGATGTATCATAGTCTATAATGTGAAACTTGGCTTCGGTCTTCCAATCATCTATCTCCAAGGGCAACACTATAGAGCCTAAGGCCTGTTGACCTCACTTTTGGAGTGTGGATTCAATCTTCCCATCTTAGAATTAGTAGTCTTCTAGACACTAAGAGTTCCAGAGTCATTAGACACTTCTAACAATTAGGTAAACACTTAACTTAAGCCTAAAGACTTAGAAGGGTTAAGCATATGATTAGGTTATGCCTTAGAGATTAGAATAATCAACCTACCCTACAACTCAAATCCAATCCATGTTCACCTTCTCAAGCCAAACCTCAAGTTCAATTCAAACATCAAATTCAAATCCAAATTGAAACCAAAATTACAAAACCAAATGATTGAAGCCCATGATCAAATCCAAACTTGAAACCCTTCTTAAGCCATATGACATATTCCATGGACTTAGCCATATATTAATCCAAATCAATCCAAAATCAATTGATTTTCTCATAATCAATTTTTATCTTCAATCATCTTCCTAATATAAAAAACTAATTCAAACTAAATCAAATTAAATCAAAACCCTTCCTCAAGCCATATGACCTATCCATGGACTTAGCTAAATCTTAATCCAAATCAAGTCAAACTCAATTGATTTTCTCATAAATCAATCATATTTTCAATCATCTTCACAAATTTAAATGAAATATACATTTAAATCATCAAACTAAATCAAACCAAAAAATCAAACCTAAGCCACATGACCCAACTCCATGGACTTAGCCAAATTCCTTCATTCCAAAACCCAGATTCAACTGATTTTTCATGAATCAATCATACCTTCAATCATATTCACAAATATAAATGAAATCAATCATCAAGCCAAACCAAAATCAACCCAAGTCAAACCAACTTAACCTTTTAACTTGAAATGTTCAAATGAACCAAAACCCATTTGAACCCAAGCAATTGCAATTGAATTTATATATCAATCCCAAATCCTTATATAAACTCAACCCAAAATCAAACCAACTAAACCCAATTGGTCCACTTGACCCAAAGTGGCCAATTTGATTTGAGCCAAGTTCTACCCAACCAAATTGGATTGAACCAATCCCATCAAAACCTCCCATCATGATTGTTGATCACCTAGGTTGATCAATTATCACAAATTGGGTCAAACCAAGCCAACTTGGTCATTTGACCAGTCAAACTTTAAACCCATATGCATCCAAACTAGCCAAATTACAACCCAAGGCCAAATCCCTTGAAACCAATGATTCATACCAAATCAAAATCAATCAATTTGAATATTCAATTGAGTCAAACCAAACCCAATTGGCCCTCTTGACCCAAGTTGACCCAATTGACCTAAAAGACCAAAATAGGTCAAATCAAAATATAAACCAAATTGATTGCAATCCAATGGCTCATGTTCCAAATTGATTGTTGAACTTGACCAAAGCCATGGAACCCAATTGAACCCAATTAACTCTATTAAATTTACCTAATTGTTCAAGTTAAATCAAAACCAAACCCAAATTAATTGAAACCAAAGCCTACAATCATCTTCAATTGTCAACTAAACCCAACTAACACAAAGCCAATTTAAATTTGGTCAAATTGTTAACTTAACCCATTTGACCCAAATGAATTCAAATGTGCCAAAATCAAATCTAACCCAAACTAAACCAAACCAATTGAACCAAAACATCCCAAATGATCATATGAATTTGACCCAACCCTTGGTTTGACCCAATTTTACTAATTGGTCAACTTGACCCAACCTAAGCCAATTTGACCTAAATGAGTCAAATTGAGCTAAACTTATCCAAATCGACTCCGATTGACTTGAAATTTGGGCTAACCCAATTTTGGCTCATTACAAATCTGCCCAAATCAAATCCAATGCCAAATGATCATTCTACTCTTGGGTCAAGGGCATCACATGAGACAAATCACCCATGTAAGTGGTCATTTCCATTCCTTTGCCACTTGGTACTCTTCCAATGGTCCACTTAGGGACCTAGGACACTGCCCAACCTGAACCAATGGGTGGTTTGGTTAGCCATGAACCATGGGAGGTGAAATCACCTCACCCTCCCCATTGGAGCATTTGAACCCATAGGACACCCATGATTCCTCATTTACCCACCTCCACACCTTCAACCAACCAAGCTGAGCCAACTCACCTCCTCCCCACCACCTATGACTCCCTGAGATGGTCGGAAGGCCACTAGAAGCCAAACCCAATCCCACCATTTGATCAAGATGAAAGGGGGTATACACCCCTCGTTTCCACTCAAACACACCTAAAAAACATTCCTCAGAGCCCTAGCTACCCAAGATGAGCCGCTAGAGCCTTTCCCTAAGCTCCCAAGCTCATTTCTCGATCAAAAAATGCCATTCCCATCCAACTCAAAATAGGACACTCCCATTTTTTAACTAACTTCCCCATTTATTCATAAAACTCAAATTAACTTTGCATGCCCCTTCCCTAGGCCTTGTCAAGAAAGAAAGAATGAATCATCTCCCAAGCTTCGTGAGCACCGGAGGTGGCACTTTGATCAAAGCTGAGCTCAAAATCATCGATTCATGGTCTTTTAAGGGAATGTCAAGGAATTGATCCAATTACTGTTCAATATGGCTTCATCTCCAATAGATTAACCTTCATCAATCATTCAAGCCATCAGTCTTGAGCTCCAACGAGGTATGCTTCCAAAAAAAAATCCTTAGGAAAAAATGGGCTGGAGGTTTTTGAAGAAAATTTGCATCTCATGTGATCTTGATCATTGGATCCCCTCCTATCAATGTCATGAAGGTGTGGGATCCTTTTAGAGTTGATCTGAGCTCGGGTAAGCTTGGATAAAGTGAGCAATGGTAGACAGACTACATTCTCCCTCACTTTCATGATGTTAGATCACGCATCATCCATTCTATGTGAACGGAGTGGATAGTCACGATTAGATTTGCTAAATCAATCTGATTTAATCTTATTAAGTTGTGGGATTAATCATACCCATCAAATCTTAGATCATACAACAGATGAGAAAGTGCATCCACCGCCACATGTTAAGTCGATAAGTTTTAAGTAAATGCATACCATGGAAAGCACACCACATCGATGTAATAATAGGATTAGGTTTAATTAGTTTAATTAATCATTTTAATGCAAACTATTAAAAATAAAAAAAATCATAGAGAAATAAAAAAATGCAATTAAATACTTATTTTGAAGGTATTTCAGAGGTGAATTAATTAGAAATTATCTAATTAATGTTTAATCAAAGTTTAATTACAAAATTAATGAGCTTAATTACTCCTTAATTACTTGAGAAATTAATCCCAAATTTTGTTGGTTAATTTAATGGGATGACCTCTGCCTCCCATGATTTTCTTAGGATTTATTGCTCACTTACTTAGGAAAATTGACTAACTAAAACTTAACTACTCTTTTAAGTTAATTAATGATTAATTAATCAAATGAATAGTAGCAAATCGGTTAGTTAATTTTATTAATCATTGTTCAACAGTAAGTGAACTAAGGAATAGGGTTGGGACCCCTTTCCCAAAGTTCATTTCACCCTTTTTTTTAAATGAAATTAATTAATATTTAACAAATTAGTTAAATCACTTAATCAAATTGAAATCATAAACACATCAGACCTTAATTAATTAAATCATGGGGTAGATCTTTAGGTGTTTAATAACCTAAAGGGGTTTAATAAAATTATGGCTAGTCCACATGTGTGGAAAAACATAAGAGTAATTAATTATGTCTCTTAATCTAGTTAACTATTAATCATGAGCCAATTGCATTAAGCCCTTTTATTTCCTAGGATCATTGCAAGTTTCTTTTCCATGTATATCATGTTGGCTCATAATTATTTAGTTAATTACTTTAAGGTGACATAGGTAAGGGTAATTAATTCATCAAATTAAGGGTTCAACTTAATTAACTCATAAAATTAACTTAATTACATTTCCCTAAATTAAATCAAATAACTAATATTGGAATGGGTTAAAAATAGCAAGTGATGATTTCTCTTCTCCTCTTTAAATCAAATCAAATCCAAAACCTAATTAACAAAGAAGTTTCATTTACTTTAAATAATCTTATTTAATTTGATTCTTCTAAAGAGATAGTTTGGTTAAGTGAATCACATGCTTATATTTGATTGTCCTCTTAGCAATCATGTTAAATTTGGTATGTCATTTGAATTCATGCATCCATCTTTCAAAATCAAGTAAAATAAAATAGATTTCTTTTATGTAAGCTTGCAAGTGTAGATTAAATTTAATATATGCAAGGCTATTATCACTATTAAATCCAAATGTATTTTTCAATAGCTTATAAATGAATAATAATATGTGTTATGATGCTAGTTATAAATACATAACAAATGCATATTCTTATAGCTTAAGTGCATGAATGTTGAGTTCTCTTCCCTCTATTCATGTGTTGATTTATATAAGATTGAATGGTAATGGGTATATAGTTTGGACATCCCGAGAACATGAGGCTTTAGCTAGCCCCAAGGAGGTCATTCGATTACCTCACTTTCCTGGTTTAACAATGGCACGTACCCATTGGATTTCATTTGTATGTATTTCAACATTAGAATTTTGTTTAAGCTTTAATTCATATATATAAATGATTCAATAAAAAAAATATATACAATCTTTGCATGGTTTTCTTTCCCTCATTTATGTGTACATCCATGTGTTTCAAAGAAAGTATATATGGACATCCTGTGAATATGATGCTTTAGTTAGCCAAGGAGGTCATTTGATTACCTCACTTCCCTAGTTTAACAATGACACATACTTGCTTATATTTTTGTACATGTATATGTATATGTGATTAGTGAATGAAAATCCCATTTTACATTAAAATTGCATGCATTTATAATTGACTAAGTGGTTGAATTAATTATACATATGATTTGGAGCTTACTTCCTATGCTCATGTATACGAATTTATATATGTTTAAATGCAAATGGGTATATAGTCTAGACATCCAGAGAATACAAAGCTTTAGCTAGCTCCAAGGAGGTCATTTTGATTGCCTCACTTCACTAGTTTAGCAATGCCACATGCCTATTTAATTTCATTCTTATGTCCTTTTTGTATAAGAATTTGGATAAAGTTTTAAATTAATATGATTAAATAATTCAATCAAATAAAATATAAATTCTAAATATACACATACATTCATCATTTAAGTGTGCTAAAATATGTTGCATGTATAGATACAATTAGGATTAAATCATATGCATGTTACATGTCATGGAACATAATGATTTAATATATGTCATGTGGTAGTAATTCAATTAAAGATTTTCCTAACTATCTCCCTCTTGAATGAATTTGGCTTATTCAATCTATTGGCAAGAGTAAGTGGAAATGAGCTACCTGGTGATGGATATAAGTACCACTGCTGGGTAGGCTCCTGAGATGGTGGAAATTGTCATTGTGGTGCGGTGGTGGCATGATGGTACAAGAGGAGGTGATAAAGGAGGCACAGCTCATAATCTCATATTGAACTCTATCGCTTCGTCCACTAATAACACAACTATCTCGGCTTTTCTTAAACATTTTACGCTAATGATGAAAAAAAAAAGGGCAACTATTTGGCTTCCTCTTGTAGGCTAGTTGCCTTGTTGATTAATTTCTCAAATGTTTTGATGGTAAAGCCTTTAAGCATGAAGGCAACCAAGCCATGGATATTCTTGAGAAGAATCTTAATGGCATGTTGTTGGGACAACTGTGGTAAGCATTTCATGCTCTAGTTGTGCCACCTGAGAATGTAATTAATAAGGGTATCATTGAGTTTCTATTTTTCTTCAATGAGGTCACCATGTCATAAGCCAAAGAAACCTCTTGATAAAGAGGTGCTCCAACTCAAAAGTCTTCATAACCATTGACGCTGGCACCAATCAAATGCAATAATTATAGATTACTAATGAAAAGGAGGAAGAGGAGTGTGTTGCTGCCACTAGTGTTGCAACAGCTTGTGTGTAATGTTATCGTGGGTTCCTACCACCATCAATGATCTTGAAGGATGGTGGCACAAAACCCTAAATAAAATAGAAACTAAATAAAAACCTAAGCCTAAAAAATAAACCTACAAATAAAAAAATAAAAAAATAAAACCTAAGCCCTATACTAAAAAAAACTAAACCTAAAATAAACAAAATAAAATAAACATAAACTTAAACTAAAATAAATAAAACCTAATCCTAAACCTAAAATAAACTAAACCTAAACCTTAACCCAAATAAAATAAAATAAATTAAAAATAAACCTAAACTTAACCTAAAAATAAACCTAAAATAAAAACCTAAAACCTAATCCTAAAATTGAAAACAAAAAATAAAACCTAAACTTTAAAAAAATAAAAATAATACTAAACAAAAAAATAAACATAAACCTAAACCTAAACCAAAAAATAAACTAAAAATAAAACCTAAACTAAACAAATAAACTAAACTAAAATAAATAAACCTAAATAAAAATAAAAAAATGAACTAAATTTAATTAAAAATAAACTAAATAAACCTAAACCTACTAGTTTACATAATTTAAAAAAAACCCTAAACCCTAAACCCAAAATCATAAATCCTAAACTATAAACCGTAACCCTAAACCATAAAACTAACTTTAAACCCTAAACCCTAAACCTACAACCCTAAACTTTAAAAACCCTAAACCCTAAACTAACCTTAAACCCTAACCCTAACCCTAAACCCTAAACCCTAACCCTAACCCTAAACCCTAAACCCTAAACCTTAAAACCCTAAACCATAAAACCCTAAACCCTAAAATGAAAATTGACCTTAAATCCTAAACCCTAAACTAACCCTAATCCCTAAGCTAACCCTAAACCCTAAACCAAAATAAAACCCATTCTTTCGAGCTTATTCTCTCTCCTCCATGTTTTGGTGCTAAAATTTCATGGAGGCATGTCCCCTCTGGTTTTGAGGTAATTTTGGCTATCGCCTTTTGGCGTTAAATTAGATTTGGCTTCTCCCCATCGCCACCTTGATCATGGTTGCAATTTCTACTTCCGTGGGAAATCGACAAATCGGTGCTCCCGCTAATGCTTCTTCTTGGGGTTCCGCTAGATTCATTGCTTCAAAATCATTCAAGGATGTTTTAGTTAGTAAAGCTAATTGTGTTGGTGTGTTTGTCGAGCTTATTTTGACTTCCTTTTGGGGTGTACTCGTGATAATGTGTTGATTGTGGAAAGGCTTAAAGCCTTTGAATACGGGTAAATTTTCTTTGCGTCATCCTACTTTGGAGAATATTTGATCTTTCTTCCATAGCTTGAAATTATCTGGAATTTTTTCTATCAAATTGATCGATTCCCTTCATGTATTGATCCAGCTTTCCAATGATTCGGATTACTCTCATGTTTTTTCTCATTGCTCGTATTTTATTTTCAATTATCAGATTAGATTATTGAAATGGATGCCTTTTTTTGATATTTAGGAGGAATCTCTTTTTATTCTAGTTTGGATCTCTCTTCTCAATCTATGTGTCCATTTCATTAATCATGAATTTCTTTTTGCTTTGGGTGCGATGTTCAGTCATCCTCTTCAAGTTGATCTGGCGATTGCTTCTAATACTCAGCCCTCTATTACTTAGATTCTAGTTGAGTTGGATATAACTAAAACATTTCCTAAGAAAATTTGGCTAGGATCAGAGAAATATGGATATTTGTAAAAAGTGGAATTTGAGAATTTTTTTGTTTATTGTTCCCATTGTAAAATTCATGGTCATGGGTTTTCAAATTGTTTTGTGGTTCACCCTCACCGTAAGAAACCAAAATTGATTAATAATAATTTGGATCCCAACCTTAAGGTGCCCTCGGTTAAAGCACAAAATTCTATTCCTATGGACATTTCTTTACCTGAAACTGAGCGACATTGTCTTGATCCACCCACTGTTCCTGTGGAGAATGCTGTGATTCTTAAGCCTAGTCAGTTTTGGATGTTAGTCATGTTAATAAGGATGCCTTACCCTTCAATGATTCTATACAATTGAATGCCCCTGATATTGGTAATATGAGTAATAATATGTTTTTGAAACTTATGGATGATGATTCTATCTCAAATGATTCAATTCCTGCTTCTATGCCACCATTAATTGATGAGAATGTGATCTTAGATGAGGGTTTGAATGGTGAGCAAACTAATGAAAAGGCTTCTAATTCTGACTTGGGTACTTGTGCTTTAAATGGCTCTAATCCCTTTCCTGCCTCCTCTTCTAATGTTGAATTGATTTATATTTTGACATTTTAACCTAATACGGATTTGGAAGAGGGTGAAGTGGCTTGCAATGATGCTTTAAATGTGCAATTTTCCTCCAAAAACAACCTTGAACAATCTCTCTAGGATGGTGATGTAGTGGATATGAATAATAAGTTCCAAACTATTTTTGGAAAGAAAAATAAAACTTCTAAAACCAAACTTCCTAATTTGTTAGATTTACTAGATCTAGCTCTTCTGCCAAAAAATAAATAGTTTCTATCTTAACATTTCCTTCTTGGCTATCTTGGAACAGTTTATTCTTCCTTTTAACATTTCTTATGTTGCTAGAATGATTGGCTTTAGTAATTTTTCTGCTAAATCTAGCAATAAAATTTGGATTTTTTGGAATAGTCCCAATGTTATGCAAATTTTAGATGATTTATCCCAAGTTGTGAATGTTAAGATTACTTATGATAATTTTAGTTATTTTGGTTCCTTTGTTTATGCTTCTTGTAATAAAATGGTGCATTCTTTGGGAGAAACTTATTAGTTTTTCTTCTGATTCCTTGGTTTATGAGAGATTTTAATACTATCTCTTCTTCCTTTGAACGTGTTGGTGGAAATGCTCCAACCTTATTTTCTATGGAAGATTTTAATAACATGATTATTAATGTCATCTTACTGACATTGGCTTTACTTGGTCTTAATTTACATGGAATAATTATAGACTATGGCAAAGGCTTAATAGGGTTCTTTTTAATCATCCATGGATTAATCTTTTCCCTATCGAACCATTCTCTCTTGCTTATTAATGCTAATTTTAATGCTAACAAATCCTTCTCCCCTATCCCTTTTCATTTCCAAAATATGTGCCTTATGGATGATAGATTTTTCAATGTTGTTGCTAGTAATGGGAGAACCTTTCCATCCCACTTATTTTTGGGATGAAGAATTGTGGTTCAAATTAAAAGACTTAAACAATGCCTTTCTTGGTGGAATAAACACTTTTAAGAATCTTTTTAACAATATTAATAAAATGAAGAATGAGGTGATCGCTTTGGAAGATGTTGTTGTTAATTATCCTTCTAAAATTCAGACGTTGGCTCAAGCTAAAGATAGGTTGACATCTTATAAAATAAAATAAAAACTAAATAAAAACCTAAACCTAAAAAATAAACCTAAACATAAAACCTAGAAATAAATAAAAAATAAAACCCAAACCCTAAAATAAAAAAAAACTAAACCTAAAATAAAAATAAAATAAACTAAATAAAATAAACCTAAAACTAAACTAAAATAAACTAAACTAATAGAAATAAAACATAAACCTAAACATAAAATAAACTAATAAATCCTAAACTAAATTAAATAAGATAAATTAAAAGTAAACCTAAACCTAAACTAAAATAAATCCTAAAATAAACCAAAATTAAAACCTAAAACCTAACAAAAAAAAATAAAATGAAACCTAAACCTAAACCTAAAATAATAAAAGTAAAACCTAAACCTAAAAAATAAAATAAAAATAAAACTAAACAAAAAAATAAACATAAACCTAAACCTAAATAATAAACTAAAATAAAATACCTAATCTAAATTAAATATACTAAACTAAATAAAAATAAAAAAATAAAATAAACTAAATTAAATAAAAAAATAAACTAAATAAACCTAAACCTAATGGTTTATTTATTTTTAAAAAATCTTTAAACTTTAAACCCTAAACCCTAAATAAACCTAAACCTAAATCCTAAAATTAACTAAACCCTAAACCAAAACCTAAACCTAAACCCTAAACCTAAACCTTAACCCTAAACTCTAAACCTAAACCCTAAATCCTAAACCCTAAACTAAACCCAATAAAACCCTAAACCTAACCCAAAAAACCTAAACCTAAATCAAAACCCTAAAACCCTAAACCTAATCCTAAACCTAAACCTAAACCTGCTAAATAAACCATAAACAAAAACCATAAACCTAAACCTAAAGTAACAAAATAAATTAAAAAATAAACCTAAAACCTAATAAACCTAAACCTAAACCCTAAGAATAAAAACCTGACTAATGAACATCACCAAACCAAGTTTAGTCTAGATTTGGATGTTGGATATGGAGGTGGTGGTAAAACTAAGAAATACGGAGGTTACGACCATGGTGGTGGCAAAGGGAGATCGGGATATGTGGATCCTACTAGAGCTGGTTGATGGAACTATAAAATAGAAGAGTGGTAAACTAATCATTATATAAACTAGTTATCTATGTCTCATTTTTTATCTATAAACTTGTGTCTTAAAGAACTTGGTGGGTTACTTTATTCATGAAATCAACAAGAAGAAATGTTGAATCTAAATTTGTTCTCTATTAAAAAAAAAGCCAAAAACACTAAACCCTAAATTAAAACTTGAACCCTAAACCTAAAACATAAACCATAAACCATAAACCTTATACCCTAAACCTAAACCCTAAAAATAAAAATAAAAAATAAAATAAAAAAACCCTAACCCTAAACCTTAAACGCTAAACTAACACTAAACCATAAACCTTAAACCTATAACCCTAAACCCTAAATCGTAAACACTAAACCCTAAAACACTAAACACCAAAACCTAAACCCTAAACCCTAAACCCTAAAAACCTTAAACCCTAAAGACTAAAGACTAAACCCTAACCTAAAACCCCAAACCTTAAAACCCTCCCCAAACCCTAAACCCTAAACGCTAAACCCTAAACCCTAAAAATCTAGAAACCTAAACCTAAACTAAATAAAAATCTGAAAATAAAATAAATTAAAAAACCTAAACCTAAATAAAATAAAAAATAAAATAAAATAAAAACCAAAACTAAAAGTTAAATGTAAACATAAACCTAAACCTAAATCTAAACCTAAAAATTAAATAAAATAAAAATAAAAACTACCCTAAAATAAAATAAATAAAAACCTAAAAGAAACTAAAAAAATAAAATAAAATAAAAATAAAAAACCTAAACAAAATAAATACTAACAAAAAATAAAAATAAATTAAACCTAAAATAAAATAAAATAAAACTAGACAAAATAAAACCTAAAAAAATAAACCAAAAATAAAACCTAAAATAAAATAAACCTAAACCTTAAAGTAAAATAAAACCAAAAAACCTAAATAAAAAAAAATAAAATAGACCTAAACCTAAAAAAAAAACTAAAATAAATAAAACCTAAACCAAAAGCTAAAATAAACTAAACTTAAACCCTAAAGTAAATAAATTAAAATAAACTAAAAATAAATCTAAATTTAAACTAAAAAATAAAACCTAAAAATAAACCTAAAATAATAACCTAAAACCTAAACCTAAAAAAATAAAATATAAATTTAAAGCTAAACCTGAAAATAAAACATAAAACTTAAACTTAAAAAATAAAATAAAAATAAAACTAAACTAAAATATAAACATAAACCTAAACCTAACCCTAAAAATTAAACTAAAATAAAATACCTAAACTAAAATAAATAAATACTAAAAATAAACCTATAGAAAAACAAAAAATAAAATAAACATTAATAAAGAAAAAATAAACTAAATAAACTAAAATAACCTAAAAGTTTACTTAATTTTTTTTTTAAAACTAAACCCTAAAACTAAAATCCTAAACCTTAACCTAAACCCTAAATTAACTAAACTAAACCTAAAACTAATAAACTTACAACACTAAACTCTATACCTAAACTGCTAAAATCTTAAACCTTAAACCCTAAACTAAACCCTAAACTAATGCCTAAAACTAAAACCAAACCCTAAACTATAAATCTAAACCCAAACCCTAAACTAAGAAACTAAACCTTAAACCCTAAACCTTTAAAACCCTAAACAAAAAGCAAAACTAAAACCCTAAACTCTAAACTAAACCTAACCCTAAATCTAAACCCTAAAACCCTAAACTCTAAAAAAACCATAAACCCTAAACCATTAAAACCTAAAACATAAACTTAAAGTAAATAATGCCTAAAAATAAAATAAATAGAAAAACCAAAACCTAAATAAAATAAAAAATTTAATTAAATTAAAACCTAAAGTGAAACCTAAACTTAAATCTACAAGAAAATTAGCAAAATCAAAATAAAGTAAAATTAAATAAATAAAAACCTAAACTAAACTAAAAAAAAATAAAATAAACCTAAGAATGAAAATAAAAATAAAATAAACCTAAAATAAAAAATAAAAAAAGACCTAAACATAAAAAAAAAGTTAAAAGTAAAAGAAAAAATATAACCCAAACCCTAAACTAAAAAGAAAAACTAAACCTAAAATAAATATAAAATAAACCTAAACCTAAACTAAAATAAACTAAACTAAAATAATTTAAACCTAAACCTAAACCTAAAAGAAACTAAACCTAAATCCTAAATTAAATAAAATATATTAAAGTAAAAGTACACCTAAACATAAACTAAAAAATAAAACCTAAAAAGAAACCGAAAATAAAAACTTAAGATCTAAACCCTAAAACCTAAAAAGCTGAAAGCCTAAACTAAAACTAAATAAAAGCTATAATAAAATAAATAAAACCGAACCAAAAAAATGAAAAAATAAAATAAAATAAAACATAAACTAAACCTAAAATTAAAAGGAAATAAAATAAAAATAAAAGCTAAACTAAAATAAAATGAATAAAAAACCTAACTAAAAAAAACTTAAATAAAATAAGAACTAAACCTAAAATAAAAATAAACTTAAAATAAAATAAAATAAAACTAAATAAATACCTAAACCTAAAAAAAATAAACTCAAAATAAACCTAAACCCAAAATAAAAAAAAAAAAACCTAAACCTAAAATATTAATAATATGAACCTAAACCAAAACTAACATAAACTAAACTAAAATAAATAAACCTAAAAAATAAACTCAAAAATAAAACCTAAAAATAAATAAAAAATAAAACCTCAACCTTAAAAAAAAACCTAAACATAAAATAATAATAATATAAACCTAAACCTAAATAAACATAAACTAAACTAAAATAAATAAAACTAAAATAAATTAAAAGTAAACCTAAACCCAAAATAAACTATGCCTAAATCCTAAACTAAATAAAATAAAATAAACTAAAAGTAAACCTAAACCTAAACTAAAAAATTAAACCTAAAAATAAACCTAAAATCTAAACCCTAAACCCTAAACCCTAAAAAGCTAAAAACCTAAACCTAAACCTAAAAAGAAAATCAAATAAAAAATAAAAATTAAAGTAAAATAAAATAAATAAAAACCTAAACTAAATTAAAAAAAATTAAAAAACCAAAATAAAATATAAACTAAACCTAAAATAAAATAATAGGAAAGCTAAATAAAAAACTAAACCTTAAAAATAATCCCATAAAATAAAAAATAAAAAATAAAACCTAAACACAAAACTAAAAAAAAACTAAAACTAAAGTAATAAAAATATAAACCTAAACCTAAACTAAGATAAATTAAACTAAAATAAATAAAACCTAAATCTAAACCTAAAATAAACTAAACCTAAACCTAAACTAAATAAAATAAAATAAACTAAAAATAGACTTAAACCTAAACTAAAAAATAATACCTAAAATAAAACTAAAATTAAAATCTAAACCTAATCCCAAAAAAAAAAAGAAAATAAAACCTAAACCTAAACCTAAATATAAAAATTAAAAATTAAACCTAAAAAATAATATAAAAACAAAACTAAAAAATAAACCTAATCCTAAAAAAACAAGCTAAATAAACCTAAAATAAATAAATTAAACTAAATAAAAATAAAAATATACCTAAATTAAAATAAAATAAAATAAACTAAAATAAATAAAAAATAAACAAAATAAACCAAAACTTACGAGTTTATTTTATTTAAAACAAGTAAATAAATTTTTAAAAAATAAAAATAAATTAAAAAAAACTATAAATTCTAAACCCTAAACCCTAATCCCTAAAATCCCAAACCCTAAACCCTAAACCCAAAACCCGAAGATGTAAAACCCTAAATGCCAAACCCTAAACCCTAAACCCTAAACCCTAAACCTTAAAATCTATAACCCTAAACCCTAAAACTTAAATCCAAACCCTAAACCCTAAAAACCTAAAAACCTAAACCTAATCTAAAAAAAACCTCAAAAAAACATAAATCTAATTAAAATAAAAAAATATAATAAAATAAAAACCTAAACTAAACAACTAAAAAAATAAAAAAAAAACTTAAAATAAAATAAAATAAATAAAACCTAAACTAAACTATAAAATAAAATAAACCTAAAAATAAAAACCAAAATAAAATAAAAATAAATGTAAAATAAAAATAAAATAAACTAAATTAAAATAAAATTAAAATTAAATAAAAACCTAAACCTAAAAATAAATAAGAAATAAAACCAAAATCCTAAACAAAAAATAAAAACTAAACTTAAAATAAAAATAAAATAAATAAAATAAGATAAATTTATACCTAAACTAAAATAAACTAAACTAAAATAAACAAAACCTAAACCTAAACCTTAAAGTAAATAAAATAAAATAAACTAAAAATATACCTGAACCTAAACTAAAAAAAAAAACTTTGAAAAAAAATTAAAACCTAAACCTAAAAAAATAAAATAAATACGTAAACCTAAACCTAAAAATAAAAAATAAAACCTAAACCTAAAATATATAATAAAAATAAAACTAAACTAAAAAAATAAACATAAACCAAAACCTAAACCTAAAAACTAAACTAAAATAAAAATCCTAAACTAAAATAAATAAATATAAAAAATAAACCTACAGAAAAATAAAAAATGAAATAAACTAAAATAAAGAAATAATAAACTAAAAAATACCTAAACCCTAAACCTCAAACCCTAAACCCTAAATGCTAAATCCAAAACTCTAAATCCTAACCCTAAACCTTCAAATTAACCATGAACCTTGAACCCTAAAGCTACAACCCTAAACCCTAAACCCCATTCCTAAACCCTAAAACCCTAAGCCCTAAATTAACCCTAAACCATAAACGCTAAACCCTAAAAACCCTAAACAAACCCTAAACCCTAAGCTAACCCTAAACCCTAAATGCTAAAACCCTTAAACCCTAAAGCCTAAGCACTAAATCCTAAGCCCTAAACCCTAAACCCTAAAAATCTAAAAACCTAAACCTAAAGTAAAAAATCCTAAAAATAAAATAAATAAAAAACCAAAATCTAAATAAAATAAAAACCTAAATAAAAACCTAACATAAACCTAAAAATAAAATAAAATAAAAAAATTAAAAAAAAACTAAAATAAATTAGATAAGCACCTAAACTAAACTAAAAAATATAAAGTAAACCTGAGAATAAAAAACCTGAATAAAATAAAAACTAATTGTAAACTAAAAATCAAATAAACCAAAAATAAAAACTAAATAAAAATTTAAACTTACAAAATAAACCTATAAATAAAACCTAGAAATAATTAAAAATTAAACCCAAACCCTAAACTAAAAATATAAACTAAACCTAAAATAAAAAAATAAAAAAAAAATAAACGTACACCTAAACTAAAATAAACTAAACTTAAACACTTAAAACCTAAACCTAAACCCAAAAGAAACTAAACCTAAATCCTAAACTAAATAAAATAAAATAAACAAAAAGTAAACCTAAACCTAAACTAAGAAATAAAATCTAGAAATAAACCTAAAATAAAAACCTAAAACCTAAGCCCTAAACCACAAACCCTAAAAACCTATAAACCTAAACCTAAACTAAATAAAATCTAAAAATAAAATAAATAGAAAAACCTAAACCAAAATAAAATGAAAAAAATAAATTAAATTAAAAACATAAACTTAAACATAAACCAAACCCTAAACCTGAAAAGAAAATAAAATAAAAAATAAAAACTAAACTAAACAAAAAAATAAAAAAATCTAAATAAAATAAAAACTAAACATAATTTAAGAAAATATACTCCTAAAATAAAATAAAAATTAAAAAAAACATAAACCTACAAAATAAACCTAGAAATAAATAAAAAATAAAACCAAAACACTAAACTAAAAAAAAACCTAAGCCTAAAATAATAATAATATAAACCTAATCCTTAACTAAGATAAACTAAACTAAAGTAAATAAAACCTAAGCCTAAACTTAAAATAAACTAAACCTAAACCGAAACTTGAACTAAATAAAATAGAATAAACTAAAAATAAACCTAACCTAAACTAAAAAATAATACCTAAAAATTAAACTAAAATAAAAACCTAAAACTTAAACCTAAAAAAATTAAATAAAAACTTAAACCTAAACCTAAAAATAGAAAACAAAATGAAACCAAAAAGTAAAATGAAAATAAAACTAAACTAAAAAGTAAACCTAAACTTAAAAAATAAACTAAAATCAATAAGCCTAAAATAAACAAAGTAAACTAAATAAAAATAGAAATAAACCTAAATAAAAAATAAAATAAAATAAATAATAAATAAACTAAATAAACATAAACCTAGGAGTTTACTTAATTTAAAAGAAAAATAAAACACTTCAAAAAAATAAAACAAATAAAAAACCCTAATCCCTAAACACTAAACCCTAAAATCTACAACCCTAAACCCTAAAACCTAAACTCTAAATCCTGAACCCTAAACCCTAAATGCTAAACCTTAAAATCTACAACTCTTAACCATTAAACCTAAATCCCAAACCCTAAACCCGAAATGCTAAACCTTAAATCCTAAACCCTAAACCCGAAATGCTAAACCTTAAATCCTAAACCCTAAACCTTGAAAACCTAAGAATCTAAACCTAAACAAAATAAAACCAAAAAATCAAATAAACAAAAAACATAAACCTAAATAAAATCAAAAAGTAAAATAAAATAGAAACCTAAACGTAAAAATAAAATAAAATAAAAAATAAAAACTAAACTAAAATAAATAAAAATTAAACCTAAACTATAAAATCAAATAATCCTAAAATAAAAACCTAAATAAAATAAAATACATGTAAAATGAAAACAAAATAAATCTAAAATAAAATAAAATAAAACTAAAAAAAAAACCTAAACTTAAAATAAATAATAATAAATAAAACCCAAATCCTAAACTAAAGAAAAACTAAGCCTAAAAAAAAATTTAAAACAAACAAAAATAAAATAAACGTAAACCAAAACTAAAATAAACTAAAATAAAATAAATAAAACCTAAACCTAAACCTAAACCCTAAACTAAATAAAATAAAATAAACTAAAAATAAACTTAAACCTAAGCTAAAAAATAAAACCTAAAATTAAACCAAAAATAAAAACATAAAACCTAAACCTAAAAAAATAAAATAAAAACCTAAACATAAACACCAAAATAAAAAATAAAACCTAAACCTAAAAAATAAAATAAAAATAAAATTAAACACAAAAATAAACATAAACCTAAGCCTAAACCTAAAAAATAAATTAAAATAAAAAACCAAAACTAAAATAAATAAACCTAAAATAAATGATCCGAACTAATTAAATATTAAAAATAAACCTAAATAAAAATATAAATAAAATAAATATAAATAAATAAAAAATGAAGTAAATAAACTTAAAACTACCAGTTAACTTAATTATTTTAAAAAAAATGATAAACCCTATAACCCTAAATCCTAAACCCTAAACCCTAATCCCAAAACCCTAAAACCCTAAACCTTAAAGCCTAAACCCTAAACCCTAAACCCTAAACCCAAAAAACCCTAAACCCTAAACCCTAAACCCTAACCATAAAACCCTAAACCATAAAGCCTAAACACTAAACCCTAAACCTAAACCCTAAACCCTAACCTAAACTAAACCCTAAAACCTAAACCTAACCCTAAACCTAATCCCTAAAACCCTAAACCCTAAACCCTAAACCTAAACCTAAACCTAAACCTAAACTAAATAAAATAAAATAAATAAAACCTAAACCTAAATATAATTAAAAAAAATAAAAAAACTAAACCTAAACCTAAAAATAAAATAAAATAAATAAACATAAACTAAACTAAAATAAAGAAAACTTAAACTAAACTATAAAATAAAATAAACCTAAGAATGAAAAACCTTAAAAAAAATAAAAAACTAAACATAAAATAAAAACAAAATAAACCTAAAATAAATTATAGTGAAAACCTAAACCTAAAAATAAACCAAAAAATAAAACCAAAAAATAAAAAAACATAAAAATCCTAAACCCTAAACAAAAAAAACTAAACCTAAAATATAAATAAAAAAATTAAAACTAAAAAAACATAACCCTAAACTAAAATAAACTAAACTAAAATAAATAAAACCTGAACCTAAACCTAAACTAATAAATGAAACCTAAAAATAAGCCTAAAATAAAAACCTAAGACCTAAACTTAAAAAAATAAAATAAAAACCTAAACCTAAACCTAAAAATAAAAAAATAATACCTAAACCTTAGAAATAAAATAAAAATAAAACTCAACTAAAAGTTAAACCAAAACCTAAAAAATTAATTAAAATTAAAACTTAAAATAAATAAACCTAAAATAAATAAGTTAATTAAATAAAATAAAAAATAAACCTAAATAAAATTCAAAATAAAATAAAAAATAATAAATAAAACTAAACTAAATAAAGTTAAACTGTGTTTACTTAAAAAAAAAACCCTAAACCCTATACCCTAAAAAAACCTAAACCTTGAACCCTAATCCTAAACCCTAAACCCTAAAAGCATAAACCTTAAAACCCTAAGCCCTCAACCCTAAACCCTACACCCTAAACCCAAACCCTAAACCAAAACCCTAAACCCTAAACCCTAAATCCTAAACCCCAAACCCTAAACCTAAACCTAATGTAACTAAATAAATATAAAAATAAACATAAACCCTAAAACCTATAAACCTAAACCCTAAGAATAGGCATAACCTTGATGGAAGGAACATCACGGTCAACCAAGCTCAATCTAGAATGCACGAGGTGTGGCGATTATCAGGGCTGGGGATCTAGAGGTGCTGGTGGATATTGAGGTAGTGATTAGAGCAGTGGTGGTTGTGGTGGCGGGAGTAGCGATGGAGGTTACAGCTGTGGTGGTGGTGGAGGTATAGATGAGGGATATGATGGCGGATCGTGCTACTTGAGAGGTCTGGTATGTAAACCGGTGAAATAAGAATGATCCGATCTACCGCTATGAAACTTCTTTAAAGAGATGGTTCTAGTTAAGGGTTTTGATTTACTCTATGCATGATTTTTCATCTATGTCATCACTTGTGTCTTAGAAAACTTGGTGTGTTACTTGGTTGATGAA
Organism: Cymbidium sinense; assembly: GCA_021442155.1. Lineage (NCBI taxonomy): Eukaryota > Viridiplantae > Streptophyta > Magnoliopsida > Asparagales > Orchidaceae > Cymbidium > Cymbidium sinense. The sequence continues at coordinate 26,063 of JAKCPB010001095.1, forward strand.
ATAAAAAAAAGAAATGTTGAAACTTAATTTGATCTATGTTATAAAAAAAACTAAAACCCTAAACCTTAAACTAAAACTTGAACCTTAGGCCAAAAACCTAAACCCTAAATCCTAAACCCTAAACTCTTAAATCACTAAACACTAAACCCTAAAGCCTAAAACTTAAACCCTAAACCTTAAACCTTAAACCCTAAACTCCAAACCTTAAACCCTAAACTCTTAACCCTCAACTAACCCTAAACCCTAAACCCTAAACTCTCAACTAACCCTAAACCCTAAACCCTAAACACTAAGAAGCTAAAAAGCAAAACTTAAACTAAATAAAACCTTAAAAAAACCCTAAACCAAAATAAAATAAAAAAATAAAATAAAATAAAAATCTAAACTAAAACCTAAACCTAAACCTAAAAAGAAAGTAAAATAAAAATAGAAACTAAACTAAAATAAAAGAAATAAAAACCTAAACTAAACTAAAAAAAATAAAAAAACCTAAATAAAACAAAAACTAAACCAAAAATAAAAATAAAATAAACCTAAAATAAAGTAAAATAAAAACTAAATAATAACCTAAACCTAAAAAATAAAGCCAAAAATAAATCTTAAAAATAAATAAAAAAGTAAAACCTAAACCCTAATTTAAAAAAAAAACCTAAACCTAAAATAAAAATAAAATAAACCTAAATAAATAAACTAAACTAAATAAATTTAAAAAATAAACCTAAATAAAAATAAAAAATAAAAAAACTTAAATAAATAAATAATAAACTAAATAAACCTAAACCTATCAGTTTACTTATTTTTTTAAAAAACCTTAAACTTTAAATCCTAAACCCTAAACCTTAAACCCTAAACACTAAACCTTAAACCTACAACCCTAAACCCAAAACCTACAACCCTAAACTCTAAACCTAAAACCCTAAACCATAAGGCCTAAACCCTAAACCCTAAACACTAAAATCTACAACCCTAAACCCCAAACCCTTAACCCTAAACTAACCCTAAACTAATCCTGAACCCTAAGAATGAGAAGAACCTTGATGACAGGAACATCATCGTCAACAAGGAGCCCTAGCTGAGGAGGATAGTTATAGTGGTGATGGGGACTGAGGTGGATATGGAGGTGGTAGGTGGTGGTTATGGAAGTGAGAGGAGTGATGGAGGTTACAACTGTGGTGGTGGTGGAGGGAGAGATCGGGGATACGATGGCAGATCTTGCTACTTAAGAGGAAGGGGTGGTTTTGATGGGAACTAGAGAAACTGAAGAATGGCCAATCTGATCTGCTGCTTATGGAACTATTTCTTTATAATAGAGATGGCTCTACTTATCTAGGGTTTTGATTTGCTCTCTGGGTGCTCATTTTTACTCTATGTCATCACTTATGTCTTAGAAAACATAGGGTGCTACTTGGTTGACGAAATCGAAATGATGAAATGTTGAATCTGAATTTTTTCTCTATTTAAAAAAAATCTTAAACCCTAAACCCTAAACTAAAACTTAAACCTAAACCTAAAACCTAAATCGTAAAACCTAAACCCTAAACCCCAAAAACTAAACCCTAAATCGTAAACCCTAAACCTAAAACCTAAATCGTAAAACCTAAACCCTAAACCCCAAACACTAAACCCTAAATCGTAAACCCTAAACTAATCCTAAACCCTAAACCCTTAAAAGCTAAAAACCTAAACCTAAATAAAATAAAACCTAAAAGTAAAATAAATAAAAAAACATAAACCAAAATAAAATAAAAAATAATATAAAATAAAAACATAAACTAAAACCTAAACCTACACCTAAACCTAAAATTAAAATAAAATAAAAACTATAAACTAAACTAAAATAAAATAAATAAAACCCTAAACTAAACTAAAATAATAAAAAACCTAAATAAAATAAAAACTAAACCTAAAAAAAAATAAACCTAAAATAAAATAAAATAAAAACTAAATAAAAACCTAAACCTAAAAAATAAACCTAAAAATAAATAAAAAATAAAACTTAAACCCTAAACTAACAAAAAACCTAAACTTATAATGAAAATAAAATAAACAAAATAAAATGAACCTAAACCTAGACCTAAACTAAAAAAACTAAACTAAAATAAATAAAACCTAAACATAGACCTAAGATAAACTAAACCTAAACCTAAACCTAAACTAAATAAAATAAAATAAACTAAAAATAAACCTAAACAAAAACTAAAAAATAAAACCTAAAAATTAACCTAAATTCAAAACCTAAAACCTAAACCTAAAAAAATAAAATAAAAACCTAAACTTAAACCTAAAATAAAAATAAAACTTAAACAAAAAATAAAATAAAATATAACTCAACTAAAAAATAAACATAAACCTAAAAAATAAACTAAAATAAATAACCAAAACTAAAATAAATTAACCTAAAATAAATAAACTAAACTAAATTAAAATAAAAAATCTAAATAAATAAAAATAAACTAAATAAACCTAAACTTACTGGTTTACTTAATTTAAAAAAAATCCCAAAACTATAAATCCTAAATCCAAAACCCTTTACTTTAAACCCTAACCCCTAAACCCTAAAACCCTAAACACTAAACCCTTAACCTTAAAAATCGAAACCCTAAACTCTAAACCCTAAACCCTAAAACCCTAAAATCCTAAATCATAAACCCTAAACCCTAAAACCTACAACCCTAAACCCTAAACCCCAAAACCTAAATCCTAAACTAACCCTAAACCCTCTACTAACCCTAAACCCAAAACCCTAAGAATGTGCAAAACCTTGACAACAGGAACATCACCATCAACTAGGCTCAGTTTAAATATGGCAGTGGAGGAGAAGGTGGAGATGGCGATTATCGCAGTGGTGGTGGGGGATCTGGAGGTACTAGTGGATATGGAGGTGGTGGTTGAAATATTCATGGTTATGGAGGTGGGGAGGAGTGATGGAGGTTACAACCATGGTGGTGGCAGAGGGAGAGATCGAGGATATGATAGTGGATCCGCTACAAAGGGAGGTTGGAGAACTAAAGAACAAAGAACGATCCGATCGCTACTTATGGAACTGTCTTTATAGAGACGGTTCTAATTATCTAGGGTTTTTGATTTTCTCAATGCATGCTCATTTTTTTATCTATGTCATCGCTTGTGTCTAAAACTTGGTGTTACTTGGTTGATGAAATCAAAAAGTAAAAATATTGAATTTAAATTTGTTCTCTGTTAAAAAAAACCTTAAACCCTAAATAAAAATATAAACCGTAAACCTAAAACCTAAATCGTAAACCCTAAACCTTAAAACCTAAACCCTAAACCCTAAAAACTCTAAACTTTAAACCCTAAATCATAAAACCCTAAACCCTCAACTCTAAATTCTAAACCCTACAAACCTAAACCCTAAGCCCTAAACCACAAACCCTAAATGCTAAACAAACCCTAAACGCTAAACCTTAAACTCTAAACCAACCCTAAACCCTAACCCTAAACACTAAAACCCTAAACATTGAATAAAGATGTCATTAGGAGTAGATATAAAGAATGACCTAATCCTAACATAATTATGGTAGCTAAAGAAAATGTCTTTAAGAGGCTTTCCCTTGACTATTAGAGACTTGAATACCCTAAACCCTAGCCCTAAATCATATAATAATACCATATATTATAGTATAATGTAGCATCATAATTTTAAGCATGTAGTGATGTGTTTTTGGATGTTATAAGATGTTTTGAAATGTTTTAGTATATTATGGTATTGTGCCCTATATTCTATATTAATATTAATCATAAAAATATTGATTTAATAAATCAGGTGATGAAAATTATTATATTTCAAGTGAGAATTAGGTTGTAGTACCAAAGGTGTGTTATGACACTTATAGCCTAAAATGTAAGATTTTATGTTCAAAATAAATATTATATGTTGTAGCGTAGTATAGCATCATATATCATAATATATTATTCTATGCATTTTAAATTCTTTTAGTATTTTACAATCATGAAGTCAAGTCTACACTAGCATTATTTATAATAATGTTGATTTAGACTTTAAAATGGTGGATTTTTTCCAAATTTATAATAGGTAGAGCATGACATCATAATGTATTATTTCAATTTAAAATATTTAAGTGATACAACTAAAATATATAGTTTTTTATTGTTTGGACTAATTTTATGATTTTTTTTTATCTTAAGCAATCCATTGTGAAGTGATGTGAAATATAATATAATATAATATGTTATAGTGTATTATAATATAGGATGCCATAACATAGTGTAGCTCATGCATTATATCATACTATTGTGTATTACTACTTGTTATTTAGCATATTTTAGTTTGTTATAGTATGATGTAGTAGATTCTGTACTGGTATAATTCATAAAAATATTGATTTACAGGCTAAGATGATGGGATTTTGCCAAATTTAAGGTAAGCTTTAGGGAACATCATTGTGGGTGTGCTATAGTGTGTCATTTAATCAAAAGAATAGAATTTTGCATCCAAAATAAATGTTCATTTTTCAACCAAATTTTATAAATTTTTTGCTTAAAGTGATTCATTTTAAGGTGTAATGTAAGATAATATATTATATGAAAGTGTATTAAAATAAATGTACATAACAATATAACTTCACATATATATATGAATGTGGTGGTGTGTTACTAAATGTTATTGTACATTTTAGTATATTTTACTTTTTTTATAATACATTGGGTCAAAACTTGCAAAAATGTTATTTTGAAGGTTGAGATGGAAGAATTTTGCCAAATTCATGGCACACACCAATTTTGTGCTATTTTGTACCATTTCTATTAGAAAAAATAACAATTTTACTTGCAAAATGAACATTATTCATATTTTGAGATAATTTTGTTATATGTTCCTTTTAAGCGATTCTAATGAGGTGTAATGTTAGACAATATATTATATTATAATAAATTATAATATAACATCATATATTATAATATAATATAGTGTTAATTCACACTATAATATGTTTAGCATGATATTGGATAGTTAGTTTGAGCTTACAGCATCATAAATCATAAATTGTTGAGTACAATTCTAAGATGATGTAATTTGAACAAATAAATTGTTAGGCTTTTGGTTGTAGTATTAAAGATGTGCATAGGAGAAGAAATAACATTTAATGAGAATTCCTTCTCAAGGATAGGGAGGGAGACTCCAGTAACACATGCATTGGACATGAAGGGTCTATGTCGAGTAGAAGAAGAAAAGGGGATAAATTTGATTTGATTATATGATTTGTGGAAAAAAGATTCATTGGGTATAAAAATTTATAATCCATCATGGATTAAGATTGAATTGACTTTAATTTATTTTATTTTAATTGATGTGGAGGCATATCTGCTAGAGATATGGCTCAAGTCCATTGGGGATCAAGTATATGAACCTTCCAATAGGGAAGCGGTTTTTATCGCTGGGATTGGATTTGAGTTTGATTTCATCGATTTGTTTGGGGATGTATCTGTGAATAAGAGTTGGATTTCTTGATTTAGACTCTATGGGGAGTTGGTTTAATTTGTCTCCATTGGGAGGTTGTTTTAATTTGATTTGCTTGACTTGTTTATATATGATTTGGGGCTCCACTATAGAGAAGGGTGTGATTTAACTCTTCTAGGGAAAATTAGATTGGGTTTAACTTAATTTGAGTTAATGTAAGGACCTTGTAGGTGTGTGATGGACCCACTGAGAAAGGGCTATATCCTCTTTAACCTACCTAAAGTTTACAAATCCAAAGGATAGTCTAGTAGCTGCTGGGTAGAGCTAGCCAACCTGAGGGGTTTCCTAGGTGTACAAAGGGGAAAAAAGATGTAGCAAATATTCCAAAGCTAGGAACAACCGCTAGGTGACTTGGATGCAATAAATCAAACCTAACCTAGGCTACCGAGTGAATGCTAGGGACTTATGTCAACTCAAAAGTAGTCGTTAATTTTATTTTAGTTTCATGTGATTTGATATAGTTTGTTTGGTTTAGTTTCAATTGAGGGCATGTTTTCCGGGATGTGAGCTGAAAATTTGATAGATTGGACTATGTCGGGCGATGGACCGATGCGAGAAGGGGCTATATCAAACTTATCCTATCTTAGATTTACAAATCCAAATGGATAGAGGATGTGGGTAGAGCTAGCCAACCTGGGTTGTTTTTGTGTAATGACTGTGCTAGGAAGAAGGCATAGCAGAATTACATCTTCTAAAGTAGGGAACAACTACTGGGGTGACCTGTTGGTAGCACAACAAATCGAACCCAACTTAGGGAGACTATGAATGCAGGAGACTTATATCAACTCAAGAGTAGTCACACAATTCTTATAGGAGTTTTGCGACACCCTAAATATAGGATGCATTTGGGAAAAGGTACATGGTGTCCTCCTAATCCACAAGTGAATATATATTTTCTTTATATGTTTGCTTGGACCTTATTGGTGTGTGTTGGACCACACTAAAAGGGGCTATATCGGCCTTGACCTATATCTCAGATTTACTGGACCGAAGGAGAATCTACACATCCACAGGATGGATTCTCCAACCACAGGGGTGGTTACTAGGAAAGGGGAAATGTCTAATCTGATAGTAACCCAGGTAGTGTCTAAATGGGGTCGCAAAGAATGTGATCCAAATATAATGCCCATAAGGGGAGGTGCTTCTTGGGGTGTTATCCTAAGCTGTAGAAAACAAAGCTTATAAGTGTACGGTGGACAACTCATGGAGAAAGTGTAGCAAACTTACATCTGCCATGAGTGGTGTATCCTAGGTACGAAAACCAACCAACCTAAGGTGTATCTATTAGCATGAGTGGTGTGTCTATTAGCATAGTGAGAATAAACCAACCTAAGGTGACCGTCTGTGTCTAACGATCAATCTAGAAAGAAAGCATTTAGGCTTACAACTGACCTAGAGAGACTACTAAGTGGGGAGCCCCACGGAGGGACTGGACCCTGACTTAAAGCAGTTAGGAGGGAAGGAGCCGCTGGGGGACTTATCCTAAATATCAAATATACTCGACCTTGTTAGTGCACGAAGGCTAATCCAAGAAGAAAGCATAGCAGACTCACATCCTCTTAAATAAAGCTAACATGAGGTAGCTTATCGGACAGGCATTAAGGCTTACCAAACTAACAAGGCACGGGGTGCAAGGGCCATGTAGGAAAGCATAGACTTACATCCTTAAAAAAAGAAGAAGGGTGACACACTTGTGGCAAAGACATTAACAAGCTTATTGAGTGAGTGTCATTGAGCGTGTTATCTTAACTCAGAGTAGCCCATGACAACAGATATATGCTTATTTTATATGTTTATGTGTAGTTTGTGTTCGTGTTGTGTCCATGAAGGATAGCATGTTGCTCGAGTTCCTTACACCTACCCTAAAAACATCATGGAGGATTCCCAAACAAGAATACATTCAACATGTAAGAGATTGAATTCAAAATGGAATTTTCATTGATGATAATTATTTTCAAACATGATTTATAATATTTCTTTAAGTAGAGCCCATTGATTGGAAGCATTGGGCACTCTCCCTTATGATTAATAAGCTGATAAAATCCTCCTTAGTAGGCCATCTCTATGGGAAAAGGGCCTTCCCAAATGGGTTCACACTTACCTCTCATCTTACGATGAGCAACAATCGATCTCCCTAGAACTAAAATAAGCTTCCTACTTGAAAATCTCTAGAACGGAGCAACTTCTTGTGAGCTTGAATCATTTTAGCTTTATACAACTCTAGGTTTTGGCATGCCTGCAGCCATCTCTCCTCCAAACCTTCAAGTTCTTATAACCACAACTTGGTGTTTTGCTCTATTATGATATTGCTACCCACAACTATCGTTAGTGATGGGAGTTGAACTTCTAATGGTAGAACACTTCAGACCTATACACTAAGTAAAAATGAGTAGAATGAGTTGGAGTTCTATATGTGGTACAGTAGGTTCACAAGTCTTCAACTAACTGCTCATACCACTGTCACTTGTTGTTGTCGAGTGTCTTCTTCAGTATTTGGATGAGAGTTTTATTGATGGATTCTGCTACTATTTTCCCTTGGGTAGTTGATGGTAGAATATAATTTGTTGAGGCAAAGTTGTTGATGTCAGGCAAAGTTGTTGAGTCTTCGGACAAAGTTTTTGATCTCAGTGCTCTTGAATGCAATATCATTATCAGATATGATTCATTGAGGCACTCCAAACCTATATATGATATGGTTTCTAAAAGATTGGAGCACATGCTACGACCTCCTCGGAAAAATTTTTTGCCATTTGGAAAAGTACCGTAGCTAAGATAAACCGATGACTATTGGAAGAAGTAGGATTAATCAGACCCATTATGTCAGTACCCCAACACTCAAATGGTCATGAGGCCAATGTAGGATGTAGAATGTTGGGTGGTTGGTGTAGGACCATATCGTGTATTTGATAATGGTGGCATCGCCTAGCCGTATCCATGCAGTAGCATCCTAATCTCTTGATCATGGTTTTCATCTTCAGACCGGATTGGTTGACTCCACATAATCTTTAGTGTAGCTCGATCATGATCTTATGGGCTTCGTGCTTGTCAAAACAACATAACCACATATGATCGAAAGATCAGCATAAGACACCATCCACAAGAGTAGGAAAGTGCTTTATGCTTCATCCGATGGGCTTGGGACTTCTTGTGTAGTTTGCCTTTATTTAAGTAATACATGAATGGTTTGCCACCAATCTAACATCTCATCCTTCTTGGCAATGGCAACCTCCCTTCAAGAGAGTACTTTTATGAGTTCAATATCAATAAGGATAATACTTGTCTATTTTAGACCTTTATATGGACTCATCCTCTAGACATGCCAACTCCTTGGCAAGCATGGCTAAAAGCATATACATTCTCTCCTCGAGGAATCTTAAAATGGTAACCTGGGATTTCAACAACTCCATGGTAGTAGTGGAGCTTGGGCTTTATAACCTTATAGAACTCAGAAATTTGGTTGATAACTAGCAATGAATCCTCGAAGATGTTCATGTTATGGATGCTTAGAGTAACGACTAACTCCAGACTGACAATCAGAGCCTCATATTTGGCTTTGTTGTTGGTGCAAGGATTGGATAGATGATATGAGAATCTCATCACATTGCGGTCCAAAGCTAAGAGATCTATTCCTATGCCTGCCTTTCCTAGAATAGTAGATTAGATTCTTCTCCTGAGAAGAAGTCGCACCATCAAAGTACATCTCCCGTGGTGAATGCTAGTATCCCCTAAGTTCATGATTTTTCATTGGAGAGATCATCAAGGAGTTATGTGGGTGTGCTAAGAAATCTTCTAGCTTGCCCTTTCACCGCATGAGGGGCAAGGTAATGTCAAACTATGAGAGGATCATGGCCGCCAACTATCCGATAGCATTGGCCGTCATGAGATATTGTAGTGGATTGATCCTAAAGATTAAGTTCACCTTATGAGGAAGCATGTGTATTTTGGGATGCAAAGATTAAAGCTAGGTAATGCTTCAATGAGTGGATAATTAGCCTCAGGGATTAGATGATGGTAGGTAGTAGTGCATTTTCCTTCCCTTCATGGCTTGGGCCAACAAAGCACTAAGGAGTCTTCTACGAAGTGTAAAGTATGAGCTTGCTGATAGGGGCTACTAGAAACATGTCATCGTAATGCTTGATGTCTTTGAAGGCATGCTCACACTTATCATCCCACTTGAACTTGGCATCCTTTTGACAAGTGCGAGAATTGATATCTTCTTGATATGGATATAAAGCATCTTAGATACATAAATCACCCATGGAATGATCTGAGTTGAGTTAAACTTTTAGGGGGTGGCATTTCTAATATTGCCTTAATCTTCTTCAGATCGATTTCGATTCCATGGTGTCGGACAATAAACCCAAGGAATTTCCACTCACAATGCACACTTCAGGGTTCATTTTGAGGTTAAATTGTCTTAACTATTCCAAAACTACTTTTAAATCAAGGAGATGGTCTTCCTTTTCTCAACTTTTGACCACGAGATTATCGACATAGCACTTTTTTATGATGAGTGAGTTCATTGAAGATTCGAGTCATAGATCGCATTTTTAAGGTTGAAAGGCATGCCCTTATAATAGATTTTGATCATGGTTCTAAAAGGTTTCTTTTCTTTCATCTTCGGGGCCATTTTTATTTGGTTATATCCAAATGAGCCATCCATGAAAGAGAAACATGAGATGAGGCAATGTCCACCATCACTCTGATTGGTAGTGGAAATTCATCTTTTGGACATGCCTTATTTAAATCAAAAAAAGCATATGTGAATTTGGCCATTCTTTTCTTAACCGGACGATGCTAACCATGTAGGGTATCTTTCTTTCGGAAGCCAGCATTGTTTAGTTTCTTGACTTCATAAATGACCTATTGTTCTATGTCTAATTGAAAGCGTCTAGGAGCTTGCTTGATAGAGTTAGCAGTAAGCTCTATTGCAAACTTTTGGACCACTACATCAAGAGCCAATCCAAGCATCTCTTCATAACTCCATGCAAATAAGTCCTAAAACTCAGTCAATAGCTTAACTAAATATTGGTTTCAATTTCATTCAACAAAGAACTGATGTATATCAGGAAAGGATCTTCTTCAGTTCCTAAGTTGACTTCCTTGAGCTCATCAATGGTTAACTTGATCTCTTCTTTAAACTCTGGCCGTGCATCTTTGACTTCAAAATCTACTGATTCATCTGAAGTTTCTAAGCATAGCTCCTCATATGAGTTAATGTGATTTGAAAAGAACCTATGAGATTAAATGATTGGTGATGACTAAGTAGTAATCATCATCATCGAATGGACCCATTGTACCAATCCTAGTCCTGTTTATGGAGAGCTTTTGCATTTATTCTTCCATATTCTTTCAAGTAGTTTGACCTGCTTTGACCAAGTATGTGGGATTAACCTTTTCTTTGCTAAATTATGAACACAAGATAACTACCAATCAAAAGGTAATTCTATTAAATCTTTATATAAATCATCCTCAAGTTCTACATCAACTTCTTGACTTGAGGATGATGCTCCAAAGAACCTCAGTCTTCACAATTGTGGATGACTTAGGGCTTCCTTAACTACCAAACCCTCTGCTTTTGAGAGAAAAGTGGGGTTAGAGCTAAGGTTCCCAACCGATGCCTAACTTTTCACATATAGACTTGGATACACTTATGCTTTTGGAGTCGATCTTCATCGCTATCCTCAAGTGTCACCTCCAAGGGAATCTACCACTGAAAGAGTCCGGTGTGCTAAACATATAAGACTCATTCTATGAACTAGATTCGGAGGTGTATTCTTGGTAGCTGGGATAGATCTTCTATTATGTGACTTTTAATGAGGTTTTTCACCCCTGGGACTACCTCTAAACTGGCCTCTTCCTCTATCTGGTGGAGGTCGGGTCATCCTATCCATATGTTCAAATGGAGTAACAAACTATGGGTGGAATTTATTGTCAAGCTCAACTTCCTCCTCCAAGTCTATTTTCGCTCCCTTTTATTTTCTTTTCCTTTTTCTCTTTTTTTTCTTTTTTTTTTCTTTCCTTTTCTCTTTCTTTTTTTTCTTTTATTTGTAAACTTTTTCCAAGTTTACGAGAATATACTTGTTGATTTTAAGGGAGGTAGTAAGCTGCATCCTCATATATGCTAACCTCATGAACTATAAATGGCTTAAGATCTCCTTTATCACAATAGACGATCCCACCTCTCACAAACTTCATACACTGATGTAGAGAGGATGGAACTATGTTGTTCTCATGTATCCATGGTCTCCCAAGCAAAGTGTTGAAAGATGTATCTGAGTCTATAATGTGAAACTTGGCTTCGGTCTTCCAATCATTTATGTTCAAGGGCAACACTATAGAACCTAAGGTCTGTTGACCTCACTTTTGAAGTGAGGATTCAATCTTCCCATCTTAGACTTAGGAGTCATCTAGACACTAAGACTTTCCTAGTCATAAGACACTTCTAACAATTAGGTAAACACTTAACCTAAGCTAAAGACTTAGAAGGGTTAACCATAGGATTAGGTGCCTATTAGGATAATCCACCTACCCTACAACCCAAATCCAATCCATATTCACCTTCTAAAACCAAACCTCAAGTTCAATTTAAACATTAAATTCAAATCAAAATCCAAGACCAAATTCATAAACCAAATGATTGAAGCCCATGATCAAATCCAAACTTGAAACCCTTCCTAAGCCATATGACCTATCCCATGGACTTAGCCAAATATTAATTCAAATCAATCCAAAATTAATTGATTTTCTCATAATCAATTTATATCTTCAATCATCTTCTAAATATTAAATCAAATCTATTCAAATTAAATCAAACTAAATCAAATAAATCAAAACCTTCCTAAGCCATATGACATCCCATGGACTTAGCCAAATCTTAATCCAAATCAATTCAAACTCAATTGATTTTCTCAAATCAATCATATTTTCAACTTTACAAATTTAAATGAAATATACATTTAAATCATCAAAACTAAATCAAACCAAATCAAAATCCAAACCTGCCACTTGACCCAACTCCATGGACTTAGCCAAATTCCTTCATTATAAAACCCAAATTCAATTGATTTTCTCATGAATAAATCATACCTTCAATCATATTCACAAATATAAATGAAATCACAATCATCAAGCCAAACCAAAATCCAAGTCAAACCCAACTTAACCTTTTGACTTGAAATGTTCAAATGAACCAAAACCCATTTGAACCAAGTCAATTGCAAATTGAATTTATATATCAATCCCAAATCTATATATAAACTTAACTAAATCAAACTCAACCCAAAATCAAGCCAACTAAACCCAATTGGTCCACTTGACCCAAAGTGGCCAATTTTTGACCTATTTGAACCAAGTTCTAATCCTACCCAAATTGGATTGAACCAAGCCCATCAAAACCTCCCATCATGATTGTTGATCACACTAAGTTGATTAATTATCCTAAATTAGGTCAAACTAAGTCAACTTGATCATTTGACCAAGTCAACCCCTTTACCCATATGAACCCAAACTAGCTAAATCGTAACCTAAGCCAAATCCCTTGAAAGAAATGATTCATACCAAATCAAAATCAATATTTGAATATGACTTGACCTTCAATTGAGTCAAACCAAACCCAATTGGTCCTCTTGACCGAAGTTGACCCAAATTGACCTAAAGATCAAATTGGGTCAAATCAAAATATAAACCAAATTGATTAAAACCAATGGCTCAAGTTTATTCCAAATTGATTGTTGAACTTGACCAAAAATGATTGGAACCCAATTGACCTTTAGCCCAAATTGACCTAACGGTTCAAGTTGGCCTAAAGCAAAACCAAATCAAAATTAATTGAAACCAAAGCCTACAATCATCTTCAATAGTTAACTAAACCCAAACCAACACCCAACCCAAGCTAATAATTTGGTCAAATTCTTAACCCATTTGACCCAAATGAATTCAAATTAGCCAAAATCAAGTCTAAGACAAACTAAACCAAACCAATCAAACCAAAACATCCCAAATGATCATATGAACTTGACCCAACCTTTAGTTTGACCCAATTTGACCAATTGGTAAACTTGACCCAACCTAACCCAATTTGATTTAAATGAGTCAAATTGAGCCAAACCTAACCAAATTCCAATTGACTTGAAATTTGGGCTAACCCACCTTTGGCTCATTCAAATCTACCCAAATCAAATCCAATGCCAAATAATCATTCTACCCTTGGTCAATGGTATCACATGAGACAAATCACCCATGTAAGTGGTCCATTCCTTCACTTGGTACTCTCTCAATGGTCCACCTAAGCACCTAGGACACGCCCAAATTGACCTAGGGGTGGTTGGGTCACCATGACCCATGGGAGGTGAAATCACCTCACCCTCCTAATGGAGCATTTGAAACCCATAACACACCCATGATTCCTCTTGCGCCCACCTCCACACTTCAACCAACCAAGTAACTCACCTCCTCCCTACCACCCATGACTCCCTGAGATGGTCAGATGGCCACTAAAAGTGAAACCTAAATCCACCGTCCGATCTAGATGAAGGGGGCTACAAACCCCCTTATTTCCACTCAAACATAGACAAAAATCATTCCTCAGAGCCCTAACTACTAAAGATGAGCTGCTAGAGCCATTTCCTAAGCTCTCAAGCTCTTTCCTCGATTGAAAAATACTATTCTCATCTATCCCAAAATAGGACACTCCCATTTTTGACCTAACGTAACCATTTCTCCATCAAACTCAAATTAACTTTGCACGCACTCCTAGGCCTCCCTAGCAAGAATGAATCATCTCCCAAGCTTCGAGCATCGGTGGGACTTCGATCAAAGTTGAGCTCCAAATCATCAATTCATGGCCTTTCAAGAAAACATCAAGGAATTAATCCAATTGCTTGTCAACAGGGCTTCATCTCTAGTAGATGAAGCTTCCTCAATCATTCAAGCTACCGGTCTTGAGCTCTGGTGAGGTATGCTTCCAAAATTGATCCTTAGGAAAAAATAGGTTGGAGCTTTTTGAAGAAAACTTGCATCTCTTGTGATCTTGCTTGGATCCCCTCTAACGATATGAAGGTGGGATCCTTTAGAGTTGAAGCTGGTAAGCTTGGATCAAGTGAGCAATGGTGAACCACTCCATTCTCCTAACTCGTGATGTTAGATCACACCATCCATTTGCTTGATCGCAATGGATGGTGTAATTAGATTCTAGATCATTAATTTAATCTATTAAGTGGATGAATCATAGCTAATCTTAGATCGATGGTGCGAGAGTGCTCGCCGCCACATGATTAGATAAGTTTTATGAAGCAAACCACCATGTGGAAAGCACGCGTGCCATTGGCACCAATAGGATTTGGCTTTAATTAGGCTTAATTAATCATTTTAATTGAAACTTCTAAAAATAAAAAAATCTTGAGAAATAAAAAATGTAAATAAATACTCATTTTAAAGGTATTTGAGGAGAATTAATTAAAAATGATCTTAACTAATTTTGAATAATAATTAAAGTTTAATGTTTAATTGCAAAATTTATTAGCTTAATTACTTAAGTTAATGCCAAATTATGAGATAATTTAATGGGATGACCTCCTCCTTTATTTTCATGGGATTTATTACTCACTAATTTGGAAAAGTCTAATTAAACCTTAACTACTCTTTCAAATTAATTAATGATTAATTAATCTCATAAATAGTAATAAATTGGTTAATTAAGTTTATTAATCATTGTTCAATAGTAAGTGAACTAAGGAATAGGGTTAGGATTTCTTTCCCTAAGATCATTTCACCCTTTTTTAAAAATGAAATTAATTAAGATTTAAGTAATTAATTAAATCACTTAATCAAATTGAAATCATAATCACATCAGACCTTAATTAATTAAATCATGGGGTAGATCTTTTTTTATTTAATAATCTAAAGCATTTTAATGAAATTATGGTTAGTCCATATGTGGGAAAACCATAAGAGTAATTAATTAAGTCCCTTAATCTAATTAACTATTAATCAGCCAATTACATTAGGCCCCTTTTATTTCTAGGATCATTGCAAGTCTATTTTCCATGCATGTCATGTTGGCTCATAATTATTTAGTTAATTACTTTAAGGTGACATAGGTAAGGGTAATTAATTCATCTAATTAAGGGTTCAACTTAATTAACCCATAAAATCAACTTAATTGCATTTTCTTAAATTAAATCAAATCACTATTATGGAAATGGGTTTAAAATAGCAAGTGATTTTTTCTCTTCTCCTCTTTAAATCAAATCAAATCCAAAACCTAATAAATAAATAAGCTTTGCTTTACTTTAAATAATCTTATTTGATTTGATTGTCCTTAAGAACTAGTTTGGTTGAATGAATCACATTTATATTTGATTGTAATCATGAAATTTGGTATGTTATTTGAATTCACATCTTATCAAGTAAAATAAAATGGATTTTTATGTAAGCATGTGTTGATTTAATTTAATATGCATGGCTATTATCACTATTAAATCCAAATGTATTTTTCAAAAGCTTATAAATTAATAATAACATGTGTTATGATACTAATTATTAATACATAAGAAAAGTATGTGCTTATAGCTTAAGTGTATGAATGTTGAGTTCCCTTTCCTCTATTCAT
Organism: Cymbidium sinense; assembly: GCA_021442155.1. NCBI lineage: Eukaryota > Viridiplantae > Streptophyta > Magnoliopsida > Asparagales > Orchidaceae > Cymbidium > Cymbidium sinense. The sequence goes on from JAKCPB010001095.1 coordinate 42,172, forward strand.
GTGTTGATTTATATAACATTCAATGGTAATGGTTATATAGTCTGGACATCCTGGGAACACGAGGCTTTAGCTAACCCCAAGGAAGCCATTTAATTACCTCACTTCCATGGTTCAACAATGGTACGTACCCATTTGATTTCAATCATATGTATTTCAACATTAGAATTTGGATAGAGCTTTAATTCATATATATATATATATAAATGATTCAATCAAAAATATATATATAGTCTTTGCATTATTTTCTTTCCCTTATTTATGTATACATCCATGTGTGTCCAAGAAAAGCAAGTATATAGTCGACATCCCAAGAATATGAGGTTTTAGTTAGTTAGCCCCAAGGAGGTCATTTGACTCACTTCCCTAGTTTAACAATGACATGTACTTGCCTATATCTTTGTACATGTATATGTATATGTGATTAGTGAATGAAAATCCCATTTTACATTAAAATTGCATGCATTCATAATTGATTGAGTGGTAAATTAATTAATTAGTCAATTTGGAGATTACTTCCTATGTTCATGTATATGAATTTATATATGTTTGAATTCCAATGGGTATATAGACATCCAAGAATATGATGCTTTAGCTACCAAAAGAGGTCATTTGATTACCTCACTCTGATTTAACAATGGCACATGTCTATTTAATTTTATTCTTATGTCCTTTTTATAAGAATTTGGATAAAGTTTTAAATTAATATGTTTAAATTATTCAATCAAATAAAATATAAATTCTAAACATACACATACATTCATCATTTAAGTGTGCTAAAAATATGTTGCATGTATAGATACACTTAGATTAAATCATACATGTTACATGTGATGGAAAGGAATGATTTAATATATGTCATGTGGTAGTAATTCAATTAAATTAATCTTAAGATGCCTTTCATTTTGAATAGGATTATTTAAAGTGAACCTAAACTTAGGATTAATTAAATCATTTAATAAGCCATTCACTAAAGAGAACTAAATCAAATTAATATACTTTAGAAAGTGACTTAAGGTATGGATGAAAGAGGGAAATCCTCTTTTTCTCTCTTTATAACACTTAGTTGCTAAGTGTAATCAAATGAAACAAAAAAAAACACAAATTAAAATTCTCAAATCAATTAAACTACTTTAAGTGAAATCAACCTTTCATGTTAAATTGAATCCTTCTACACTTAGAAAATACAACACTAATGCTTAACAAGACTTACCACTCAAGCCTTAATACACACATTATAATTAAGTCACCACTTCTAGCTCTATGTCAGGACAATATTTGATGTGATGTATGTTTTATTTTATGATTTATTATTTTAGATTGGAGTTAGTGTATGCTTCAGAGAGATGATAGGCCAATATTAGCTTAATCACATTTTTTGTCGGGGATTATGTTTAAGGGATGCTTAAAAATAAATGTTAATGCTCTTTTTGCAAGCTGCTTAAATCCTTAAGCATAAACCAAATTAGGGTAGGTGGGCTTAGTTACCCAGTGTAGGGTGTTAAGTCCAAATTATAAATAAAATTACTTGGGATTATTTGTATATTTAGCTAATCTCTATTTTGTGTAGTTAGATTTTTTTTCCCACATAACTATAATTTTGTAATAGAATTAGGATTAGCTATGGGGATTAGATGAGCTAAAAGGCTTCCTTGGGTGCCTATGATGAGTTTGAAGCAAGCAGCATCCAAATCAAATAAGGAACCAAATCAGAAATGGAGATATGAAGAAAGAAGACCCCCATAGCATTTAATACAATTATAATTATTCTTTCATATTCCATATTGTATAAGGGTAGAGCTCGGCTACCCATCTTTTCTCCCTTCGCGTATGGTACCACCGACCCTTTTTTTATTCTTTTATGATAGTTTATATAATTGTTTGATGTTATGTTTACATTGTGCATTAGACATGCTTTTCATAGTTTCTTAAATGATTGATGCTTTAATGTGTGTCTTGGATACGATTAAGCTCTTAGGATAAAAATAACTTTTCTACCCAACTAATCACTCATAACTAAATTTTGAACAACTCATAACCTCATCATAAAGCCTATGACATAACTAAGATAATTAAAAGATTTAGCAACCCCTTAGCTGTATGGTTGTATGTTTCACATCATGCATGCATATTTTTTTCTCTTGAACATGAAGGATCCATCCTTGCATGATAAAGGAATGCTTGACCTATGAGGGCATCCCTTGTGGTGATGAAAACACCTTCTTCTAGTTGATTTGACCCATAACCTATTTCATCATGCATTTAGGCATAAGAAATCTAAAGCCTTTATCAAAATGATGTGTCTAAAATGAAATAAAAATAAAAAAGATTTTGCATTATAGATTGAGTCATATGCTCATACCACTCATGCTCTAGTCTCTTAAGGAGTGTGTTTAGGAATTTAGTCTCTTTCTAATTAAATAACTACCCTAACTATCTTACAATTCACAAGACCATACTACATTATTTTAACATCATATGAGGAGTTAGCTGGCAACCACTCCAAGCGATTATAAGTCCAGAAGTCAGACAATTTATTCTCTCTTGTGGAGGTAAACCCTTATGTTCACCTGTCGCTTAGATTTAGGTCGTGTTTTAGCTCATACTAAAGCTACGTAGATTTAATATCCAAGGTAGCTATTTCCTTTGGGCTACAAGCATAAATCCTCACCTCTTAGGCATTCCCACAACCTTATGTTGGTGCATTATAAGCACTAGTAATCTAATTAAATTTCAACTCAAAACATATATATCTCCTAAACTTCAAAATTATAAAGCCCAACCATAGGATAGATTAGAATGCTCACTAGGCTTCTTAGTATCATAAGAATTTCCTACTTGTTTCATTTGGTTTTCAAAAATAAGTCTTCTCTTTGAACTTTCCTAATTGATTTTCCAAATACAACCAATCCTTTGATAGTCTAACCTTGAAATCTTTGGAGAAGATAATTATTTAGTTTAATCAAGAGTATTCTTAGAAATTTCATTTCCTAAGAGGTAATAATTATGGAGACTTGCCTCCATAGGAACTTAAGAACTTGTTTAATATAAACCCTTCTTTATTCATCCATGTAAAGTAGGGTAAAATCTACATTCATAGACCCATCATTTTTTAGGAGTCTTTATTACGTGGTTACGTCCATTATAGGGTGATGTGTCTACCTTTCAAGATAGTACATCATATCTCAATGTTGTACCCAATCACCTCAAAAAGTATCCCCATGACCTATGGTGTCCCATACATACATCCAAAATAACACCACAAGCCCTCTTGTTCATCAATCATATCAACATCATCCTTCTTTTTTGAGTTTGGAGATGTCGATCCTCAAGTAGGCAAGGATTCTTAGATTCATAATGTTGACTGATACACTTGGGTCAACCAGAACTCTAGATAGATGCCTATATCAAAACATCCACTATAATGTAAAGAGGCAGTTGTGCTCGGTGGTCCCTAAGAGTAAGTCTTCATCACTGAATCTAACTCCAAAGATGTCCTTTGAGTGACATGCCTCCCATTTAGTAGCGATCAACTGAGCTAAGCATATCTTTAGATCAAGTAAGGCCTTGATTAAAGATTCCCTCATCTCTTTGGATAAGACAGGGGTGTTGTATATGCTTACCTTAGCTGGAAACTTTCTAAGGTGAGCTAGGATATTATAATCATCTCTTGCTTGGTCCTCCACAAGAATTTTCATGGGTGGAGCATCCTATGGAGGGGCTATCTAATCATTGAAACAAATGACTTGCTTACTTATCCTTAGGTTCTACCCTAGGAGGTAGAACTTTGCCACTGCTAAGTTGACATCAGTGACTTCTTGGAATGATGAGCTCATGGAAAGTTCTACCTTCTAATAGGGCATACCTATAGCTTCTCCAATTGGATCCTCAGAGTCAGTTGTCTCCAAGTCAATCTCAAGAGGTGAACCTGATTGATTCAGAGAAGGATAGTCTAACTCTAAATTTGAAAGGAAAGGATCAGAACTACTAGAGCTATTAATTTTATTTAGACTCAGAGAGCTTTTAATATAAATAAAATCAAGAGCATCAAAATTAAAAAATATATAAGAAGAATTAGCTTTCTTCATAAATTTCTTTTTGGGTGGAGGTACATGACAGAAATCAAATAAAGTAGAGTAAGGGATTTAGTGCCCTTATCCGCAGATATAATGCTTCTTTTAGTAGAAGAGGAGCGAGAAGAGGTGGTACTGATGGTGGAGAGTACTTGGACTCAGGCGGTGGTTGCACTATTGGACTATCTTGGAGAGTATGGTGACTATTCTTCTTGGATGTCACCTGAGTTATCCTTTGCAACTAGAAAATCTTCCTTGGTGTTGGAGGTTTGAGCTACTTCAAGCTCCTACAAGGATAGCTTCTTGATTTTAGAAATGATCTTTTTAGAGGTTCAGGATAGGGAGATATACTAACATTCTTTGGTCTTAAGAGGATCATAAGTATCCTTAAAGATTTCTCTAACATAATTGGATGGTTGTTCTAATAAGTATTTTTTAGGGATAATTATGGCTCTCAAATTGTAGCTGCGTTCAAGCTAGTCCTTAAAAGTGATACAATCCTCTAAGACATGGCCTAACATGCGGTGGTAGGGGCAATAGCTAGGATCATCGCTCTTGCCTACTTCCTCACCTCTTAGGCTCTAGTGGCGAAAGTCGGGTTTCTTTAAGAGATTCTTAAAGATTTTAACTACCTCCCTCTTGAATGAATATGGCTTATTCAATCTATCGACAAGAGTAGGTGGAAAGTAGCTACACGGTGATGGATATGAATACAATTTCTTGGGAAGGCCTCGATCATTGTGGCATGGTGGCGGTGAGATCTTTGAGGTGGTGGAAGAGAGGAGGTGGCGAGGCTGCGAGCTCGTAGTCTCATATTGAACTATGGTGGTTCTTCTCTCATAACTCAAATCCACGGCTTTTCTCAAACACCTTAGCTTGGGCCTAGATGATTGGTGGAAATGACAACTATTTGACTTCCTCTTATATCTATCTTGTTGATTAATTTCTCAAATGTTTTGATGGTAAAGCCCTTAGGCATGAAGCGACCCCATGGATATTCTTGAGAAGAATCTCAATGGCATGTCTATTCAGGAGTGGCATTCATTCTTTCAGTTACCAGAATTTAATCAACAAGGAACTCATTGAGTTTCTATTTTCTATAATGAGGTCATCTACCATCACCATCTGCTCTAAAATTGATGAAGAGGTGCTCGACTCAACAAAGTCTTCACTGAACCGTTGGGCAGTTCACATACCAATCAAATGCAACACCCAACAAATTGCTAACAAAAAGGCAGAAGAGGAATGCATTGTTATTTCTGTTGTTGCAAAAGCTGGCTCTAAAGTGTGCAATATGTTATCATGGGCTCCCACTACCATCAAAGATCTTGAAGGATGGTGGCACAAAACCCTAAATAAAATAAAAACTAAATAAAAACCAAAACCTAAAAAGTAAACCTAAAAGTAAAACCTAAAAATAAATAAAACATAAAACATATACCCTATACTTAAAAAAAAATTCTAAACCTAAAATAAACAAAATAAAATAATCATAAACCTAATCTAAAATAAACTAAACTAAAATAAATAAACCTAAACCTAAAAAAATAAAATAAACCTAAAACTATAAATAAAATAAAACTAAAATAAACCTAAACCTAAACTAAAAAAACCTAAAAAATAAACCTAAAATAAAACTAAACCAAAAATAAAATAAAATAAAAAACTCTTATGCTAAAATAAAATAAAACCTAAACTAAAATAATAAAATAAACTAAACTAAAAACTAAACATAGCTAAACTAAAAATAAACTAAAATAAAACTTAAAAGAATAAATGAAGCATAAAATAAATAAACTAAATTAAATAAAATAAAAATAAATAAAATAAATAAATAAACAAAATAAACTAAATAAACCTATCTGCTGGGTTTGCTTAATTAAAGAAAGAAACCTGAGCCACAAACCCTAAATCTTGAGCCCTGAGCCACTGGCCTAGCCTAAGCTAACCTAAACCATGAGCTCCTAGGCCCTGACCTGAGCCTTGCCAGACCCTAAAAGGCCCCAGACCTGAGCTCTAGCCACTGGCTGACCTGACCTGAGCCACAAGGCCTGACCCAGGCCTAAAACTAACCAGGCCCTGAGCCTAAGCCTGGGCCCAGGCCATGACCCTAACCAACTGTACACAGGCCCTGACTAAACCTGAGCCTGGGCCCTAAAACCCCAGGCCACCAACCCTGAGCCTGAAACTAAAACTAACATGACCTGGCTATGGACTTAAATAAAATAAATAAAAACTAAATAAGATAAAGATAATAATAGATCTAAACTAAACCTAAACCTAAACCTACAAAAATAATAAAAAATAAATAAAATAAATAAAACCTAAACTAAACTAAAAAATAAAATAAACTAAGAATAAAACCTAAAATAAATAAAACTAAATGTAAAATAAAATAAAATAAAAATAAAACTAAATAAAACCTAAACCTAAAATAAACATAAAATTAAACCTAAAATAAATAAAATGGAATACCAAACTAAAATAAAAAAGACTATAATAAAATAAAATAAACAAAATAAACCTAAAACCAAAACTAAAATAAACTACACTAAAATAAATTAAACCTAAACCCAAAAAAAATAAACTAAAACCAAGCTAAATAAAATAATAAAATAAAATGAAAACCAACAAATCCCAAATACCAAAATAAAAAGCTAAAACCTAAACCTAAACTAAATAAAACCTAAAATAAAATAAATAAAAAAAAAAATAAAATAAAATGAAAAAATAAAATAAAATAAAACATAAACTAAAATCTAAACTAAACAAATAAAAGAAAATAAAATAAAAAAATAAAAACTAAATTGAAATAAAATAAATAAAAACCTAAACTAAACTAAAAAAAATAAAAGCCTAAATAAAATAAAAACTAAACCTAAAATAAAAATAAAATAAACCTAAAATAAAATAAAATAAAAACAAAATAAAAATTTAAGCCTAAAATATAAACCTAAAAAATAAATAAAAATAAAAATAAAGCCAAAAAAAAAAACTTAAACAAAATAAACCTAAACTAAAATATGATAAATTAAACTAAAATAAAATAAAACTAAAACTAAAATAAAACTAAACCTAAACTAAATAAAATAAAATAAAATAAACTAAAATAAACCTAAACTAAATTAAAATAATCAAAATAAACCTAAAATAAAACTTAAAACCTCTGCTAAAAAATAAAATAAAACCTAAACCTAAACCTCAAAATAAAATATAAACCTAAACCTAAAAATAAAATAAAATAAAATAAACTAAAATAAATCTAAACCTAAACTGTCAAAAAAATAAACTAAAATAAATAAACCTAAAAAATAAATAAAGTAAATAAAATTAAAATAAACCTAAATAAAATTAAAAAATAAAATAAACTTAAATAAATAAAAAAATACTAAATAAACAAAATAAACTAAACAACTATGCTTAATTTTAAAAAATGAAAAATAAAATAAAAAATAAATAAATAAATCCACAAACCTAAAAACCTAAACCCTAATCCCTGAATCTACAACCCCAACCTAAACACTGAAACTCTGCTCACTACCTAAACCCAACCCCTAAAAACCTAAAACAAAACTAAATAAAAAAAATAAAAAAATAAATAAAAAACCCAGATAAAATTAAAACCTAATCTTAAAATATATAAAATAAAATAAAAACTAAAATAAAATAAAATAAATAAAACCTAAACTAAACTAAAAAATAAAAGAGCTAAAATAAAATACCTAAAAATAAAAATAAAAATAAAATAAAATATAAACAAATGTAAAAAAAAAAAAAAAAACTAAAATAAACCTAAAATAAATAAAAAAAACCTAAACTCTAAACCAAAAAAAAAACCTAAACCTAAATAAACAAAATAAAATAAACTTCAATCTAAACTAAAATAAATAAAACTTAACCCTAAACCTAAAATAAACTAAACCTAAACCCTAAACTAATTAAAATAAAATAAACTAAAAATAAAGCTAAACCTAAACTAAAAAAAATGTAAAAGTAAACTGCAAGGTCATCATTGAAATGCGGGTTTATCGGATGTGTTTACAAACTAGGAATTAAACGATGTTATCTAGTGAAGCGGCTTCATGTGCTAGAAGTAGAACAATAGTGATCATTGAAATAAAGAAACTATTGAAGTTAGCTTTATAAGAGGAACAATACCACGATTGGGTAGCAGTATAGTTCGGTAAAAAAGAAGAGAATGGTCAAATACACATCATGTTGACTTTAGAGACCTAAACAAGGCTTGTCCCAAAGATGAGTTCCCTTTGCCTATACTCAAACTCATGTTCGACATATCCTCCTCACATGAGATTTTTTCATTTATGGATGGATCATCTGGTTATAATCAAATTAAGATGTCCCTAGAAGATGAAAAGCATATCATTGAGAACTCCAATAGAATTTTCATTACTGCATCATCCATTTGGTCTCAAAATCTTTGGGCTACTTATCAAGAGCTATGACTAGAATATTCGATGATTCATAATCAAGTTGAATGTTATATCGATGATTTAGTCATTAAAAGAAAAATAAAATAAGAACATTTTTATGATTTATAGGTCATTTTTCAGTGATTGCGCCACTAAAACTTAAAGATGAATCCTCTGAAGTGTGCCTTTGGAGTGACTTCAGGGAAATTCTTAGGGTTCGTAGTGCGGCATTGTGGGATAGAAATTGATCCAGAAAAGATAAAAGCTATTATAGAAATGCCGCCACCTAGAAGTCTTACACAGCTAAGAACATTCCAGGGAAGGCTTGCATACCTAAGGAAATTAATATCAAATTTATCTGGAAGTTGCAACCCTTTGCAGCATTTTAAAGAAAGATTCCAAATTTATCTGGGATGAAAAATGCCAAAGTGCCTTTGTAAACCCCAATTCCAGGACAACCATTAATTCTCTATACTACGGCTATGGATGAATCTCTTGGGCTTTATTAGCTCAAACAAATGAAGGAAGGGAAGGAAAAGCCCTTTATTATCTAAGTCATAACTTATCCCAATAGAAAAAATTATCCTCTATTGAGAAACATTAGCCTTAGTTTTTTTTGCTCACAAACTAAGGCATTATATGCTTTCTCATAAGGTCAACTTGATTTCAAGGGTGAATCCTTTGCAATATCTCATGACCTGTCCAACACTGCCTGGGAGTTTAGCATGAATGGTCAATGATTTTATTACAATTTGAGATCACTTACATTCCTCTTCATGCTGTAAAAGGACAAATAGTGGTAGATTTCCTAGCAGCACACTCTATGCTTGAAGGGTCTCCTTTAAATGATGATCTCCCAGATGAATAGATCATAGCATTGGAAGGTGAACCTAATGCCACCTGGGAATTATACTTTGATGGTGCATCATCATCAAGAAGACATAAAGAATCAAACTCATTTATCCTAGGGAAGGCAAGAATTGGGTTAATCCTTATAACCCCACAAAAAGGAATGATGAGATATTCATATCATTTGGCTAAGCCTTGTACAAACAATGAAGTTGAGTATGATGCTCTTATTACTAGTTTAGAGTTGGCAACCCTTATGTAAATTAAAAATATAAATTTTTTTGGAGATTCTCAATTGGTTATAAACCAAGTAAGTGATATCTATAAAGTTTTACATCCAAATATCTTCAGTTATCATCAATATATAATGAAATTACTTGAAAAGATTCCATATGTAATGTTGTGTGGAATATCTCTCCAAGAGAATTCAATAGCAGATGCTTTAGCTAAACTAGCCAAAGAAATCACATGCCTAGAAAAAGAATCAATTTCTATAGAAGTTCAAAATCAACAGGTTTTGTTTCCTATAGATTTGGACTATATTAATAGGCAAGAAGAAATGCAAAGAATAGCCACTCTTACTAAAGGTCAAATAGAATGCGATTGGAGGCAACCATTTATTGACTAATTAAGTAAGGGGAGGCTTCCTAAAAATAAATCATTAACAAATCAAATAAAGAAATGTGCTTTATCTTACGCATTAATTAATAATGCTTTATATCGTAGGTCATTCAAGAAAATGTGGCTCCATTGTTTAGACAAATCGGAAGCCCATAAGATTGTGATTGAGATACACTCTGGATTGTGTGGAGCACACCAATCTAAGAGACTTGGGTATTATTGGCCATCGATACTAAATTACTGCATGGTGGTTGCACATTATTGTCATCAATGCCAAGTACATGGTGTGATATTGCAACAACCACCCATTGTATTACACCCTACAGTTGCCTCCTGGCCTTTTGAGAGTTGGGGTACCGACATCATAGGGCCTATTGATCCTCCTTCTTCAAAAGGGCATCATTTTATTTTGGCTACAACAGATTATTTTTTCAAATGGGCTAAAGCAGTACCACTGAAAGAGGTTAAAGCATATCATGTGTTGAAATTCTTTCAAGAAAATATCGTATATTGATTTTCCATGCCTCGCCGAATCATATCCGATAATGGTCTGTCCTTTAAGTCCACGAAATTAAATCACTTTGTGGCTAGACATAAACTTGATTGGAGATACTTGACCATCTATTACCCTAGGGCAATGGATTGGGCTGAGGCATTTAATAAAACTTTGGTAATAATTCTAAAAGATACTTGATGAAAATAAGCGTGGCATGAAAAGTTGGTTGAAGCCTTATGGGCCAATCGGACCTCATATAGGACACCAACTCAATCTTCACAATATGCTTTATTTTTTAGGACTAAAGCAGTTCTTCCATTAGAAGTGCAACTGCCTTCATTAATAATAGATGTTAATAATAATGTTACAGTAGATCAAAATCATAAGATTCGCTTGGAAGAACTTGATAATCTTGAAGGAAAATGATTGAAAGCTCAACAAGACCTTGACTGTACCATTCACGTATGGTTCAGTGATATGATTGGTTCATCCTAAAACTTTCCAAGTAGGAGACTTGGTCTTGGTTCTTAGATGACCAATCTAGCTCATCGAGAATCGGAACAAATTGAGCCAACATTTGTAGTGGAAAAAACTATGAAGGAGGTTCTTACCAACTTACTACCTATGATGGTGAATGTCCAGTACCACCTATCAATGGACATTTCCTAAAAAAATATTATGTGTAACTTGTAACTTATTACCAAATAAAGATCAATAAAATAAAAGCATATTTCTCTTTATTTCTTTTTCTTCAACTTGTATCATTTATCTAGAATGTTGTAAACACATTTTGCAAATATACTTGAAAATGGTGGTGACTCCTGCTTATCAGTCAAAACTTTTGAGGATTAGGAATAAGTCACTTTGACCCCTTTTCATCATTCATATCACCTATAGGTTGGGAGCAAACCCTTTGTGGCACCTTTCCTATACATGACTTGAGATAGGAGCAAGCCCTATGGCACCTTTCTCATGCCCTTCTAGGTTTAGAGTAAGCCTTCATGGCACCATTCCTACCTTTGTGTACATGATTGGATTAAGCCATCAAGGCCCCTTTCATGTTACATAGGTAAGTTAGATTGGATCAAGTCTTTATGACCCCTTTCTAATAGCTAGAAAGATATAAGTCCCCAGTATTCTTTCTAATCATCTAGGAGTAAGTCCCAGTCGGCATCCTACCTTTGTGTACATGATTGGATTAAGCCATCAAGGCCCCTTTCATGTTACACAGGTGAGTTAGATTGGATCAAGTCTTTATGACCCCTTTCTAAGCCAGAAGGATATAAGTCCCGGTTGGCATTCTTTCTAATCATCTAGAGTAAGTCCCGGTCGACATCCTACTTTTGTGTACATGATTGGATCAAGCCCGTCCCTTTCATGTTACATAGGTAATTTAGATTGGATCAAGTCATTATGACCCTTTCGAAGATGTAAGTCCCTTAGTCATTCTTTCTAATCACATAAGTAAGTCCCCGGTTGGCATCTTGGAGTAAGTCCCATAGTTGGCTTCCTATTCAAAGAACTAAGAAATGGAATCAAGCCATTGAAGGCCCCATTTCTTTGGACTACTTAAACAAGATTAAGTCCATGTGACCCCTATTTAGTAGTCAAAGTGCTGCGGATTAGGATCAAGCATTTCAAGCCTCTTCTCCCCAGCATAGCTTTAAGAATTAAATCATGTCTTTAAAGACCCCTCTCCTCTCTTCAGCTAACTAAAATGGATCATGCCTTTAACGGCCCCATCTTATTAGCTAATCACATGGATTACCACTATTCTCAAGTAAGAGTAAGTCCCCTGAAGGCATCTTCCTTGAACATAGTGATTACATTAGGTTTAGTCCATTCTTTGGGTATACTCCTAATAGCATTACTCTTCATCCTAGAACTTAATGAAAGTTAAGATTCTAGGAATGAATCACATTTCCAAAACAAAGATAGATATTCATATACCTATCTGTCACAATCAAAATCAAAACAAAATTTTAAATCAAAAATCAAAATCATGAATTGGAACCCCAAGTTTATACTTGCATGATGATCAATCTGGTCAACACCAATATGTGCAGTGTATTTTGACTAATCCACTACACATATTGGGGGTCCATTTGACTACCTCATTTTTGGAAGAGGTCATTCTACCAATAAAATGATATCAAGTTCACATAAAGATGTCCTAATTCTCTATTCAAGTTATTTATGTAGTGACTTAAATGCATTTTTAGATAAATCCAACTTGGTTTAATGCAAAATCAAGTCAAATATCCAACATAAATTAAATCAAGTAGAATAATGAAAATAGAATGAAAATTCAAAGTCAAACCTAAAGTCAACTCTAGTCAACCTAGGACTGACTTAAGTGGGCCCACTTGGTCAAAAAGTCAACCCACTAAAATTTGACTAAATTAAAGTAAATTAAATTACTTAAATCAAAATAACCTAAATAGGCTACATTGAACACAAATCCAAGAAAATCAAAATAAATCTAAATTAATTATCCTAAATCATATGAGGATGGTGATGGGACATAACCCAACTCCCCATTGGTTGTAGTTGGGTCAAATGGGTCATTTGACCCTTAAGAAATTAGGTTTAAATCACTTAACCTAAATTGGGTTAAGTGAGTTAAGCAAGACAAAAGAAATAAGGAAATATCAAACCACTTCCAACCAAATCACATGGGATGGGGGTGACACTTCCTGAATCCCTTCTAATGAAGGTTTACATCCCTAATCAATCTTTTCTTGCATTATTGCATTATTGTCTAAAATCCAAAATGAGGAAAACTAATGCAAGGAAAGGAAATGGAGAAGTCAAATTCCTTCTTCCTTCTTCCCACCTCTTCATATAGGATAGCTATGGGATGGAAAAGGAGAGCACTAGCAAGCTTCCAAGGTTCTCCACCACCAAAAACCACAAAGGAATAGATAGGGAGAAGCTTAAAGGCTCTTGTCCATATAGAAAAACAAAGAGAGAGAGACTTCCCCAAGGAGAATTAAACACACACACACCTTCACACATCAAACTAACCTAAATGAAATTTCCTCCCCAAGAGTCCTTAACCACTATAAACCATCAAAGCCAAAAAAGAGCACTCAAGGGTTGGTCTAGGGAGAAATCCGTAAGGAATTAGCCTAATTCCTTTGGCAAGCAAGTTCGGTTCAATCATTCAAAGCTCTAAGATCAATTTCAAAGCCAATCGTCCAACGAATTGAGGTATGCCATTGTTGACCTTAAGCTTTTCCTAGAAAGAATTTAGTGTCGCTTAATGGGAATTCTAAGATCAATCAAAACATAGGATATTCATCCATGATCATGTAGCAATTTAAAACACTCAATTTCATGCTCTATTCGATCATAATTAGCAAAATACTTTCAACGGTCCTCCTCAAAAAATCGAAGGAGATGATCTCGTATCTTGATATGGCCCCATCTAGACCGGATCATTTTCACCCTTTAGAACCGAGATCGATCCGACCATCACCTTTGACGGATCCAGCGATCCCACATTTTCAACTACAATGATGCGATACATGGCTTCCACGCACCAACTGCGGCTACGCCAGACAAATGCCACCTCGTAGATCGCATGGGACGCCACTTAAAACCATTAAAATTAAATAATGGATTTAATTAATTTAAAAATGCAAAACTTCTAAAATCATAGAAAATCAAATATAAATTAAAAAATAAAAGCTCTATGGATTCATCTTGATGAGAGGAATCCAGAAGTTAAAACACCCAATTTTATTGGGTGATTTTCCTTAATTTGTTTAATTGAAAACATTAAACCTTAATTACTCTCAAATTAATAATCCAATGTATTTGAAACTTTGGGGAAATGAAATTAACCATAAAACACACCTTAGGTGAATTTTTGGGGATTTAGTTCTTTTAATTCAAAGGAAATTGAAATTTCACATGCTTAATAATTAACCCTTAATGAAATAATTAGGAAATGTTAATCTAACAACCTCAAATCAACATAATAAACATTAATGAAAATCAGAAGACTAATTAAACTTAATTAAACCTATCCAAACCTAATAAATCATTAATTAACTTAATTAGACAATTAAATGAATTAAATAATTCAATTAAACAAATTGAACTTGATTAAATCATAGTAAATCAACTAGTTAACCAAAAATTAAGAAAAAACCCTCATCGGAAAGGTATTTCAGTGAAGCAATATTTAAAAATAAAACCATTAATTGAATCTCAATAAATTAAGCCTAATTTAGGTTTTAATGAAATAATTAAAATATTAATTATACCCTAATTACATCTCTAATCAAGCTGAAACTTCAGGGATATAAAATTGGTAGGTATCCCTACTTGGCAGAAATATTTCAAGTCCAATTGATATCTGGATTAGGAATTCTTAAATTTCTAAGTCCTTAGGTCACTGTTAATCAAATATTGGGTTTAGGAAATTAATTAACTTATTAAATAAAATGGTAATTCAAACCAATCTAAGTCAAACATTAGAAAACTATTCAGAAACTTATCTAAATATCTTAAGTCAATTGAAGTGGTCAAATTCAATCTTAGGTTAATTAAGTAAAACCTTAGGTTAATAAAACTATTAATTAACTTAAACTTTAACCTTTGAATCATCGAAATTTAATAAAAACACTCATCCCTAATGAATTAAGAATGAATCTAAACATTAAGTCAATTAAGTTAGATCAAGTATATTTAAATAATTAACCTAAGTATTTTGGGTTAAACCTAATCCATGAATAAACCTAACTCAAAGGTACTAATTCATATTATATTAATAAACCTAAACCTTAAAATTAACAAATCCATAATTTAAACAATTTAAGTTAAATTGAATGAAATCAAACTTTAAATCAAACTCTTTAAATTAACTTGAACCAAATCAAATGAAACCTATATTACTTAATGAAACTAATTAAACATATTAAAAGGATTAATTAAGATACTTAAGGATCTTAGTTAGACTTTTTGGAAACTTCATTAGGATTTAGGATGTGGAATAAAGTGAGTTTCACCTTAAAAAAAAAGAAATTCATTCTATTTCTCATTCTTGAAAACTTGAATATTCCTTTAACTAAAAAAAATGAACATAAAATGGGAATTAAATCATTAAGTCATTTGAATTGAAACCAACTAATGGTGAAATTTAAACCAATTCAAACTTCAAACTTAAGCTTGAACTTAAAGGCTTAGCAAAGACAAACCACACAAGCCCAACTTCTACACACACAATATTACTTAGATCACAGACTCTAGATCTAGGTTAGATTGTTCTGTGATTTTTTTTTAAACTCCCATGATATGTTTGTGTTGTGCTTCACATGGCTTTATGTTGTATTACTTTAGACTAGATTCCTAGGCTTGTTTGCTCGTTTGATTGGATGGTAGGACATTCTTTTTAGACTTAACACTATTTTTTTGCAGGGGACTATGTTAAAGGAATTGCTATATTAAATAAATCATAAAATTGTTGTTTTCTTGCAGGTGCTGAAAATCCTTAACATAGTCCATGTGACGTGGGTTTGGCAAGCAACTAATGCTAAGCCCATATGTTTGTGAAATATAAACTACTTTGTGTGTGTGTATTTCCTAACATCGTTTGCAAGATTTAGGATTTCAATTTTAAATGTAAATTTGAGCTTAGAATTAGGTGGATCTATGGGGTCTAGGATTAGCAGAGTTGACCAACTAAGATGATGGTCCCATGTGGAACCCGATGGATGTCCTCAAGAAGGAGACTTTCCTAGAAAGAAGACCCATATCTAAACTTGTAGTTCTAGGTAGATAAGTAGAACTTGGCGCCATTTTTCTTTCTTCCACGGTGGTAGCATCTGCCGCATTGGCCTTTTTCTTATATAATTTAATTTAGCTTGATTTATTTTGTGTGCGCAATAGAAACATCATGCTTTTTCTAGGTTTCTTTCTGTGATGTGTTTGTGCTGTGATGAATGCCTGGATGTAGGCTCATAGGATAAACTAAATTTCTACCTAACTAAATCAATTGAAATATAAAAATAAATACAACTCATAATCTTCATATGAGTATTAAAAAGCAAGATAAAATATGGAAACCCTCACCGGATGTTTTAACATCATGCATAAATCATATTGTTTCACTCTTGATTAATGAAGGACTTCCATCCTTGCCAGAGAACTTGGGCTTGACCTTTGAGAGCCTATGATGGAAGTACACCTTCTCCTATTCTGATTTGTCCCATAACCCTTTTCTAATTGCATGCATTAGGAATAAATTATATTCCTATGACCTAAAAATGAATCCTAAGTCAAAAATTATAAAAATCTAAAAAATATGCATTAGTTAGGTACATCTTCATACCCTACATGATCTTAGGGATTAGTAAGTCTAGGTTCATAGATTTCTTTCTAAAAATGCAACACCCACCATCTTGTATTCATATGACTTAGCCTCATGGTTTTAAAATGTGCGGTGGTGTTAGGTGGCCTTCTCTGTGCAGTTGTAAGTCTAGAAGAGTCGTGGATAGGCTAGTTCCCAATGAGAAGAACAACCGATAATTCCCAAAATAGAACTAGTCGAGCATCCGACATGTGTCAAGCACCTAGACTAGGTTCTCAAGCATCCTTTAGAATAAGTCTTCAACCCTAAAATTTCTAGCCTTGTGCTATTAGAATCTAAGCCCTAGATTTTTATGAAAATGATAACTCAAAATCTAAAATTAAATCCCAAATTTGAAGCCCAATAACAAGATAGTTGAAATGTCTACTATGTATCCCAATATCAATAGACATTTTCTACTCTTTCCCATTTGATTCTTGAAAATAACTCTCTCCAATTTGGACCACTCCCAATTGTATTTCCAAAAATCAATCCTTTGAAACCTATCTTAGTAGTCTTTAGGAATAACCACTTATTTCTTTAATCGAGAGTATTCTTAGAAGAGACCCTTCATATGTAATTAACTATAGAGTCTTGCCTTTATAAGGAAACCATGATCCCGTGGATAAAATAAACAATGTCTACTTTTCCCATGTAGTTTAGGGAAAATACTGGTACACGAAAAGACCCATTAGCCTTAGAGTCTTTTATTGAAATGATCAATCCATTATAGAGAGCATGTTTATCTTTAGATAATATGTTTATTTTAATGTCCTTTGGTCATCTAAATAAAATATTCCTAAACTTTATGGTGTCATTTCTTTTCTATTCTAGAGAAAACAACAACACCTACAACCAGAAAAACCCTAAACCTTAAACCCTAAACCCTAACCCCTAAACTAACACTAAACCCTAAACCCTAAGCCCTAGCCCTAACCATAAAACACTAAACCTTAAACCCTAAACCCTTAAAACCCTAAACCCTAAAGCCTAAGCCCTAAATCCTAAACCCTAAACTCTAAACTAACCCTGAACCCTTGGCTAACCCTAAACCCTAAACCATTAAGCCTAAAAAACCTAAACTTTAAAGCTTAAACACAAAACCCTAAACCTTAAACCCTAAAATCCTAAACCCTAAAACCCTAAACCCTAAACCCTAAACCTTAAACCCTAAACCCCAAAAACCTTAAAACTTAAACCTAATCTAAATAAAAAAACCTAAATTACAAAATATAAAAATAAAATAAAATAAAAACCTAAACTAAAACCTAAACCTAAACCAAAAAATAATAGAAAATAAAAAATAAAAAATAAATTAAACTAAAATAAAGAAAAACCTAAACTAAACAAAAAAATAAAATAAACATAAGAATAAAAAACCATAATAAATTATAAACTAAACGTAAAATAAAAATAAAATAAAATTAAAAAATAAAATTAAACTAAATTAAAACCTAAACCTAAAAAATCAACCAAAAATTAAAACTTAAAAATAAATTGAAAATAAATCCTAAAACCTAAACTAAAAAAAAAACCTAAACCTAAAATAAAAATAAAATAAACAAAATAAAATAACCCTAAACCGAAACTAAAATAAACTAAACAAAAATAAATAAAACCTAAACCTAAAAGAAAACTAAACTAAATAAAATAAACTAAAAATAAACCTAAACCTAAAAAAAAAAACCTAAAAATAAACCTAAAACCTAAACCTAAAAAAATAAAATAAAAACCCAAACCTAAACCTAAAAATAAAAAATAAAACCTAAACCTAAATAAAAATTTAAATAAAACTCAACTAAAAAATAAACCTAAACCAAAACCTAAACCTAAAAAATAAACTAAAATAAAAACCTAAACTAAAACAAATAAATCTAAAATAAATAAAGTAAACTAAATAAAAATAAAAAATAAACCTAAATAAAATTAAAAAATAAAATAAACTAAAATAAATAAAAAATAAACTAAATATAGCTTAACCTACGAGTTTACTTAATTTAAAAAAAAAACCACTAAACCATAAATCCTAAACCCTAAACCCTAAAACTAACACTATACCTACAACCCTACACCTACAACTCTAAACAATAAACCCTAAAAAATGCTAACCCTAAACCCTAAAAGCATAAACCCTAAAACCATAAACCCTAAACCCTAAACCCTACACCCTAAACCCTAAACCCTATACCCTAAACCCTAACTCTAAACCCTAAACCACAAACCCTAAACCTAAAGTTAAAAGTAAAGTTAAATCCTAAAACCTAATAAAGTTAAAGCTAAACCTAAACCCTAAGAATGGGCATAACCTTGATCAGGAACATCACAACCGGCCTAGATCTCATGGAGGTGAAGGGAGGAGATGGTTATCAAGGCAGGAGAGATGTGGGTGGATATAAAGGTGGTGGTCGGAGGTGGTGGTATGAGGTGAGGAGCGATGAGGTTATACCATGGTGAGGGAGAGACCGTGGATATGATGGTGGATCCCGCCACTGAGAGTAGGTGGTTCTTTCTGAACTAGAAATCGAAGAATGGTCGATCGACCGCCGCTATCAACGTTGTCTTTATAAGAGATAGTTTTAATTATCTAAGGTTTTGATTTTCTCTTTGTGTGCTCATTTTTGATCTATGTCATCTCCTGTGTCTTACAAAACTTAGTGTGTTACTTGGTTGATGAAATTGAAAAGAAGAAATATTAGATCTGAATTTGTTCTCTATTAAAAAAACAAAAAACCCTAAACCCTAAGCTAAAACTTGAACACTATACCAAAAACCTAAACCCTAAACCCTAAAAAACCCTAAACCTTAAACCCTAATCATAAACCCTAAACCTTAAAAGCTTAAACCCTAAAACCTTAAACCCTAAACCCTAAACCCTAAACCTTACACCCTAAACCTTAAACCCTAAACCCTAAACCCTAAACCCTAACCCTAAACCTTAACCCTAAACCCTAAACACTAAACCCTAATCCTAAACCTAAATTAACTAAATAAATTAAAAAATAAACCTAAACACTAAAGCCTAACAAACCTAAACCTAAACCTAAACCCTAAGAATGGGCAGAACCTTGATGGCAGTCAACCAACCGCTCGCCTAGATCTGGGATGGAGGTGAAGGAGGCTGGCCATGCAGTGGTGGATCTGAGGGTGGATATGAAGGTGGTGGTTGGAGTAGTGGTTATGGATGGAGGAGCATTGGAGGTTATAGCATGGTGGTGCGATGGAGAGATCGGGATATCATGGTGGATCCCGCTACTCAAGAGGTTTGTTTTGATGGGTACCGGAAAAAAGAATGACCGATCCGATCTGCTACTTATGGAACTTTGTCTTTAGTCTTTATAGTAGAGACAATTCTAATTATCTAAGGTTTTTGATTTCCTCTATGCGTGCTCATTTTTTATTTGTGTCGTCTCTTGTGTCTAGAAAACTTGGTGTGTTATTTGGTTGATGAAATTGAAAAGAAGAAATGTTGAATCTGAATTTGTTCTCTATAAAAAAAAATCCTAAACCCTAAACTAAAACCTGCACCCTAGACCTAAAACCTAAACCATAAACCTTAAACCGTAAACCTTGAAAACTGTAAATACCAAACAATAAATCCTAAACCTTAAACCCTAAACCCTAAAACCCTAAACCTTAAACCCTAAACCCTAATCCTAAACCTAAACCCTAAACCCTAAACCCTAAACCCTAAACCCTAAACCCTAAACTCTAAACTCTAAACCCTAAACCCTAAACCCTAAAAAACTAAAAACCTAAACCTAAATAAAATAAAACCTTTAAAAAAACTTAAACAAAAATAAAATAAAAGAAAATAATAAAAGAAAAACCTAAACTAAAACCTAAACCTAAAGCTAAACCCTAAATAAAAATAAAATAAACTAAAAATAAACCTAAACCTAAACTAAAAAATAAAACTTAAAAATAAACCAAAAATTAAAACCTTAAACCTAAACCCAAAAAAAATAAAATAAAAACCTTATCCTAAACCTAAAAATAAAAAATAAAACCTAAACCTAAAAATTAAAATTAAAATAAAACTAAACTATAAAATAAGCATAAACCTAAACCTAAACCTAAAAAATAAACTAAAATAAAAAACCTAAACTAAATAAATAAACCTAAAATAAATAAACTAAATTAAATAAAAATAAAAAATAAAATAGTCTAAAATAAATAAAAAAATAAACTAAATAAACTAAATAAACCTAAACCTACGAGTTTACTTAATTTTAAAAATAATATCCTAAACCATAAACCCTAAATCCTAAACCCTAAACCCTAAATCCTAAAACTAACCTTAAACTCTAAACCCTAAACCTACAACTCTAAACCCTAAATCCTAAACCCTAAAAAATCCTATACACTAAACCATAAATCCTAAACCCTAAACTTAAACCCTCAAAACCATAAACTCTAAAGGCTAAGCACTAAACCCTAAACCCAAAAGGAAAAAATCCTAAACCCTAACCCTAAACCCTAAACCCTAACAGCATAAACCCTAAACCCTAAACCCTATATCCCAAACACCAAAACCTAAACCTAAACCTAAAGTAACCAAATAAATTAAAAAATAAACCTAAATAATAAACCTAATAAATCTAAACCCTAAGATTGGGTAGAACCTTGATGGCAGGAACAATACCGTCAACCATGCTGAGTCAAGATCTGCATTGAAGGCAAAAGCATTATCATAGTGGTAGTGGCAGATCTGGAGGTGCTGGTGGATATGGAGGTGGTCTGAGCTATGGTATTAGGGGAGGAGGGATGGAGGTTACAACCGTGGTGGCGGTGGAGGGAGAGATCGAGGAATTGATGGTGGATCATGCTACTTGAGAGATCATCGTGGTTCTGATAGGAACAAGAGAAACTGAAGAACGATGATGACTCCTTATGGAATTGTCTTTATAAGAGATGGTTCTAGTTATCTAGGTTTTGATTTTCTCTATGATTCTCATTTTTTTTTCTATGTCATCGCTATGTCTTAAAAACTTGGTTTGTTACTTGGTTGATGAACTCAAAAAGAAGAAATGTGGAATCTTAATTTGTTCCCAGTTAGAAAAAAAAGCATAAAACCTAAACCCTAAACTAAAACTTGAACCCTAGACCTAAATCCAAAACTCTAAACCCTAAACCCTAATAACCCTAAACCCTAAACCCTAAACCGTAAAACCCCAAACCCTAAAATGTAAAACCTAAACCCTAAACCCTAAACCCTAAACCCTAAACCCTAAACCCTCTTCCCCAAACCCTAAACAGTAAACCTTAAACCCTGAACCCTGAACCCCAAACCCTAAACATTGAAAAGCTAAAAACCTAAACCTAAACTAAATAAAACCCAAAAACAAAATAAATAAAAAACTTAAACCAAAATAAAATAAAAAAATAAAATAAAACCTAAGCCTAAACTAAAACCTAAACCTTAACATAAACCTAAACCTAAACCTAAACCTAAAAAAGAAAATAAAATAAAAAATAAAACTAAACTAAAATAAAATAAATAAAAACCTAAACTAAACTAAAAAATAAAACCTAAATAAAATAAAATCTAAACCTAAAATAAAAATAAAATAAACCTAAAATAAAGTAAAATAAAACTAAATAAAATCTAAACCTAAAATATAAACCTAAAAATAAAACCTAAAATTAACTAAAAAATAAAACTTAAACCCTAAATAAAAAAAACTAAACCTAAAATAAAAATAAAATAAACATAAACCTAAATTAAAACAAAACTAAACTAAAAATAAATAAAACCTTAACGTAAACCTAAAATAAATTAAACCTAAACCTAAACCATAAATAAAATAAAATAAATAAAAAATAAACCTAAACCTAAACTAAAAAATAAAACCTAAAAATAAACTTAAAATAAAAACATGAAACCTAAACCTAAAAAAATAAAATCAAAATCAAAACATAAATCTAAAAATAAAAAAATAAAACTTAAACCAAAAAAATAAAATAAAAATGAAACTAAACTAAAAAATAAACTTAAACCTAAACCTAAACTTAAAAAAAATTAAAATAAAAAACATAAACTAAAATAAATAAATAAAGTTAAATAAAAATAAAAATAAACCTAAATAAGAATAAAAAACAAAATAAATTAAATTAAATAAAAATAAACTAAATAAACTTAATCCTACTAGTTTACTTAATTTAAAAATATATATAAAAAAACCCTAACCCTAAACTCTAAACTCGAAACCCTAACACTAAACCCTAAAATCTTAACCCTAAACCAAAAACCTAAACCTTAAAAACCCTAAGCCCTAAACCCTAAACCCTAAAACCTGCAACCCTAAACCCTAAACCCCAAACCCCAAACCCCAAACCCTAAACCTTAAACCCTAAACAATAAACCCTAAAAACCAAAAAACCTAAACTTAAACTAAATAATGCATAAAAATAAAATAAATAAATAACCTAATCCTATATAAAATAAAAAAATAAAAAAACCTAAACTAAAACCTAAACCTAAACCTAAACTGAAACCTAAACCTAAACCTAAACCTAAAAAATATAAATAATAAAAATAAAACTAAATATAATAAAATAAATAAAAACCTAAATGAAATTAAAAAACATAAAATAAACATAAATATAAAAAATCTAAATAAAATAAAAACTAAATGTAAAATAAAAAATAAAATAAACAAAAAATAAATTAAAATAAAAACTAAATAAAAACATAAACTTAAAAATAAAAAAAATAAATCAAAACCCTAAACTAAAGAAAAAAACCTAAACCTAAAATAAACAAAATAAAATAAACATAAACCTAAACTAAAATAAACTAAACTAAAATAAATAAAACCTAAACCTAAACCTAAAATAAATGAAACCTAAACCCTAAACTAAATAAAATAAAATAAACTAAAAATAAACCTAAACCTAAACTAAAAAAAAAAAAACTTAAAATAAACCTAAAATAAAAACCTAAAACCTAAACCTAAAAAAATAAAATAAAATAAAAACCTAATCCTAAACCTAAGAATAACAAACAAAACCTAAACCTAAAAAATAAAACTAAACAAAAATAAACATAAACCTAAAAAATAAACTAAAAAAATAAAATCTAAACTAAAATAAATAAACCTAAAATAAATAAACAAAATAAATAAAAAATAAAAATAAACCTAAATAAAGATAAAAAATAAATAACTCAAAATAAAAATAATCTAAATAAACTAAACCTAAACCTAATTTATTTAAAAACCTAAAACTAAACCTAAACCCTAAAACAACCTAAACCCTAAACCCTAAAACCCTAAACCCTAAACCTAAACCTAACTAAACCCTAAATAAAACCCCAAACTCTAAACTTAAACCCTAAGCTAAACCTAAACCTAAACCTAACCTAAACCCTAAACCTTAAACTAACCTAAACCCTAAACTATAAACCTAAAACCTAAACCTAAACCCTAAATCTTAACCCTAAAACCTAAACCTAAACTAACCCTAAACCAAAAACCCTAAACCCTAACAAACTAAACCCTAAAACATAAAACCCTAAACCAAACACTAAACCTAAACCTTAAACCCTAACCTAAATCTTAAACCCTAAACCTAAAACTATAAACCCTAAACCTAAAATCTACCCTAAACCCTAAAAAAAAATCTTAAAACCTAAACTAAATAAAACCTATAAATAAAATAAATAAAAAAACCTAAACCTAAATAAAATAAATAATAAAATAAAGTAAAAATCTAAACTAAAGCCTAAACCTAAACCTAAAAAGAAATTAAAATAAACTAACAAAAATAAACTAAAATAAAATAAATAAAAACCTAAAATAAACTAAAAAATAAAATAAACCTAAGAACAAAAGTCCTAAATAAAATAAAAACTAAACATAAAAAAAAAACCTAAAATAAAATAAAATGAAAAATAAATAAAAACCTAAACCTAAAAAATAAACCTTAAAACAAAACCTAAAAATAAATAAATAATAAAACCTAAATCCTAAACTAAAAATAAACCCTAAACCTAAAATATAAAATAAAATAAAATAAAATAAACTAAACTAAAATAAATAAAACCTACACCTAAACTTAAACCTAAAGTAAAACTAAATAAAATAAAATAAAATAAAAAACTAAACCTAAACTAAAAAATAAAACCTAAAAATAAAAATAAAATAATAACCTAAAGCCTAAACTGAAAAAAAAATAAAATAAAAATTGAAACCTAAACCTAAAAAATAAAACCTAAACATAAAAAATAAAATAAAAATAATACTGAATTAAAAAATAAAGATAAACCTAAACCAAAACCTAAAAAATAATCTAAAATAAAAAACCTAAACTAAAATAAATAAACTAAACTAAATAAAAATAAAAAATAAACCTAAATAAAAAAAATAAACTAAATAAACCTAAACCTATAGGTTTACTTAATCAAAAAAAAAAAATATAAACATAAATCCTAAACCCTAAACCCTAAACCCTAAAAAACCCTAAACCCTAAACCCTTAACCCTAAAAGCATTAACCCTAATACCCTAAACCCTAAACGCTAAACCTTAAACCCTAACACTAAACCTTAAACCCTAAACCCCAAACCCTATACCCCAAACCCTAAACCTAGAGCTAAAGTAACTAAATAAATTAAAAAATAAATCTAAACCCTAAAACCTAATAAACCTAAACCTAAACCTATACCCTAAGAATGGGTAGAACCTTGATGGAAGGAACATCATAGTCAACAAGACTGGCCTAGATCTAAGTGGAGGAAGGCGAGGTGGTGGTTATCGTTATGGTGGGGATCTGAGATCTCATGGATATGGATGGTAGGAAGGAGGCTTAAACCATAAAGCATAAACCCTAAACTAAAAATTGAACCCTAAACCAAAAACCTAAACCCTAAACCCTAAACCCTAAAAACCCTAAACCCTAAACCATAAACCCTAATCCTTAAAACCCTATCCCCTAAAACCCTAAACCCTAAATCCTAAAATCTAAACCCTAAACCTTAAAACCTAAACCCTAAACCCAAAAAAATAACCCAAAACCCTAAACCACAAACCCTAAACCCTAAACACACCCTAAGCACTAAACCATAAACCCCAAACCCTAAAAAGCTAAAAAGGTAAACCTAAACTAAATAAAAGATAAAAATAAAATAAATAAAAAATCCTTTACAAAAAGAAAAATAAAATAAAAACATAAACTAAAATCTAAACCTAAAAAAGAAAAAAACTAAACTAAAATCAAATAAATAAAAACCTAAACTAAACTAAAAATAAAATAAAAAACCTAAATAAAATAAAAACTAAACCTAAAATAAAAATAAAAATAAACCTAAAAAATTAAAATTAAAATTAAATAAAAACCAAAACCTAAAAAGAAAATCCTAAGAATAAATAAAAATAAAACATAAACCTTAAACTAAGAAAAAACTAAAACATTAAATAAAAATAAAATAAACCTAAACCTAAACTAAAATAAACTAAATAAAAATAAATAAAACCAAAACCTAAACCTAAAATAAAATAAACCTAAAGCTAAACCTAAACTAAATAAAATAAAATAAACTAAAAAAATTCTAAACCTAAACTAAAAAAAAATAAACCTAAAAATAAACCTAAAATAAAAAAACCTAAAACCTAAACCTAAAAATAAAAAAATCAAAATTTAAACCAAAACCTAAAAGAAAAACTAAACCTAAACCTAAAAAATAAAATAAAAATAAAACTAAACTAAAAAATAAACCTAAACCTAAACCAAAAAAAATAATCTAAAATAAAAAAACATAAACAAAAATAAAAAAACCTAAAATAAATAAACTAAACTAAATAAAAATAAAAATAAACCTAAATAAAATTTTAAATAAAATAAACTAAAATAAATAAAACATAAACTAAATAAATAAACCCAAACTATAATTTACATAAAAAATAAAAAAAAAAATAAAAAATAAAAAAAATAAAAAAAAATCTCTAACCCTATACCCTAAGCCTTAAACTAACCTAAACCTAAACTCTAAATGCTATTACCTAACCCTAAACCCTAAACTAAACTAACCCTAAACCAAACCTAAACCTAAACCTAAACCCTAAATAAAAACCCTAACCCAAACCTTAAACTAAACTCTAAACCTAAATCTAACCTAACCTAAACTTAAACCTAAACCCTAAACCTAAACCTAAACAAACCCTAAACCTAAACTCTAAAAACTAACTAAAACCTTAAACTTTAAACTCAAACTAAACCTTAAAACTGACTAACTAACTAAACCTAAACTAATTTAAACCTAAACTCTAAACCCTAAACCCTAAACCTAAACTAACTCTAACTAAACCTAAAACTAAACCTAAACTAAACTTAAAAACTTTAAACCCTAAACCTAAACTATAAAATTAAACCTAAACTAGTAAACTTTAAACCCTAAACCTAAAACAACAAAAACCTCAACCTAAATCAAAACCCTAAAAAATCCTAAACCCTAAAGTTTAAACACTAAACCCTAAACCTAAAACCTAAACCTACCTAAACCCTAAAACCCTAAATAAACTAAACACTAAAACTTAAACCTAAACCTAAATCCTAAACCAAACCTTAAAACCTAAAATCTAAACCTAAACTAAATAAAACCTAAAATAAAATAATAAATAAAAACCTACTAAACTAAAAATAAAATAAAGTTAAGAATAAAACCCAAATAAAATAAAAACTAAAATAAAATATAAAGAAACTAAACCTAAAATAAACCTAAAATAAATAAAAAATAAACTAAAAAAATTAAATAAACCTACATCTATCAATTTACTATACTTTTTTTTTTAAAAAAAACCCCTAAACCCTAAATCCTAAACCCTAAACCCTAAAACTAATCCTAAATGCTAAACTAACCCTAAACTTAAAACTCTAAATCATAAACCCTAAACCATAAACCATAAACCCAAAACCTTAAACCCTAACCCTAACCCTAAACCCTAAACCTTAAACCCTAAAACCCTAAATGCAAAACCCTAAACTAACCCTAAACCATAAACACTAAACCCTAAAAACCGTAAACCCTAAATCCAAAACCCAAAACCCTAATCCCTAAACCCTAAATTAACGCAAATCCCAAAGCTAAACCTATACCCTAAAAATCCTAAACCCTAAACCCTAAACCCTAAACACTAAACCATAAACCCTAAAGCCCTAAACCCAAAACCTTAATCCCTAAAGCCTAAACCCTAAACACTAAACCCTAATCCCTAAACCCTTAACCCCAAACCCTAAACCCTAAACCCTAAACCCTCAACTAACACTAAACCCTTAACTAACTCTATACCCTAAACTCTAAATGCTAAAAACCTAAACATAAATTTAATAAAACCTGAAAAATAGAATAAATAAAAAAACCTAAACAAAAATAAAATAAAAAAAAAAAAAAAATAAATACCTAAACATAAACCTAAAAAGAAAATAAAATAAAAAATTAAAACTAAACTAAAATAAAATAAATAAAAACCTAAACTAAACTAAAAAATAAAAAACTTAAATAAAATAATAACTAAACCTAAAATAATATTAAAATAATGCTAAAATAAAATAAAAATTAAAACTAAATAAAAACCTAAACCTAAAAAATAAAACTAAAAATAAAAGAAGAATAAACCTAAACCCTAAACTAAAAAAAGACCTAAACCTAAAATAAAAATAAAATAAACCTAAACCTAAACCTAAATTAAAATAAACAAAACTAAAATAAATAAAACCTAAACCTAAACTTAAACCTAAATCATAAATAACATAAAATAAACTAAAAATAAACCTAAACTTAAACTAGAAAATAAGACCTAAAACCTAAACCTAAAAAAATAAAATAAAAACCTAAACCTAAACCTAAAAATAAAAATTAAAACTTAAGCCTAAAAAATAAAATTAAAATAAAACTAAACTAAAAAATAAACCTAAACCTAAACTCAAACCTAAAAAATAAACTAAAATAAAAAACCAAAACTAAAATAAATAAACCTAAAATAAATAAACTAAACAACAACAACAACAATAATAAGCCATTATCCCACTAAGTGGGGTTGGCTACATGAATCTTTCGTCTATATTGTATCCTATTATGTGTCAAATTCTCATTGAATGCAAGTATTCTAAGGTCATTTTATATACATTTTAACCATGCCTTTTCAGGTCTACCTTTACCGTTCTTAACATAAAGCAAATCTAATGCATCTACTCTCTTAAACAGGTCATTGGATGACCAACGCTTTATGTGGCCAAACCATCTAAGGCCACTCTCTTCAAATTTATCAGCCACTGGAGCTACTCCAACTTTTTGCCAGACATACACATTTCGCATTTTATCTCTAAGAGTTTACCACTCATACACCTGAGCATTCTTTGCAACACTTAACTTTGTCTCATGCTTCTCTTTTATTAGCCAATATTTTGCACCATAAATCATTGCAGGTCTTACCACCATCTTATAAAATTTTTCCTTGAGTTTATGCAATACTTTTCTATCACACAATAGCCCAGATGCATTACTCCACTTCAACCATCCAATTGAATTCCACTAATAACATCTCCATCTATTTCACCATCATTTTGAACAATAGAGCCTAAATATCTAAATTGCTCACTCTTTTTAATGACTTGTTCACCGAATGTCACAACACCACCACTATAACTTCTACAACTAAAATTACACTCCAAAAATAAACTAAACTAAATAAAAAAATAAACTTAAATAAAAATAATAAAAAAATAAAAATAAAAAATAAAAATAAATAAATAATTAAACTAAATAAATTAAATAAACTTAACCTACCAGTTTACTAAATTTTAAAAAATAAAATATAAAAAAACCCTAACCCTTAACCCTAAACCCTAAAATAAACCCTAAGCCCTAAACCCTAAACCTACAACCCTAAACCCTAAACCTGAAACCTTAAAACCCTAAACCTTAAACCATAAACCCTAAGCCATAAACCATAAAACCCTAAATCCTAAACCTTAAAACCTACAACAATAAACCCTAAACCCTAAACCCGAACACTTGAACACTAAACCCTAAGCCCTAAAAATCTAAAAATCTAGACCTAAAATAAATAAAACCTAAAAATAAAATAACTAAAAAAAAACTAAACCTAAATAAAAAAAAACATAAACTAAAACTGAGCCCTAAACTTAAATGTAAAAATAAAATAAAATAAACAAAAATGAACAAAAATAAAATAAATAAAGGCCTAAAATAAACTAAAAGCTAAAATAATCCTAAAATTAAAAAACCTAAATAAACTTAAAAGTAATCATAAAATAAAAATCAAATAAAATAAAAACTAAATGAAAATCTAAACCTAAAAAATAAACTGAATAATAAAAGAGAATAATAAATAAAAATTAAAACCTAAAGCCTAAACTAAAAAAAACATAAACCTAAAATAAATTGAACCTAAACCAAAACTAAAATAAATAAAACCTAAACCTAAACTAAAACCCTAAACTAAATAAAATAAAATAAACTAAAAATAGACCTAAACCTAAACTAAAAAATAAAACTTAAAAATAAACCTAAAACTTAAAAATAAACCTAAAACATAAAATTAAAATCTGAACCTAAACCCAAACATAAGAAAAAATAAAACCAAAACTCAAAAAATAAAAGAAAATAAAACTAAACTAAAAAACATAAACCTAAACCTAAACTAAAATAAATAAGATAAAACTAAATAAAAGTAAAAATAAATAAATGAAACTAAATAAAAATTAAAAAATAAACGCATAAAATAATAAAATAAAATAAACCTAAAACTATGGGTTTGTAATTTAAAATAAAACCCCAAACTGACCCTAAACCCTAAACCTAAATCTGGTCCTAAACCCTCCCAACCCTAATCCATAAACTTCCTAAACACTAAATCCTAAACCATATTGCAGAGCCCTACCACATTTAAACTCTAAACCCTAAAATTTAATCCCTAAACCCTAAATCCTAACCTTAAACCTACAAGATCATAAACCACACCACTCCTAATCTACCTTAGGCCCTAAACCCAGATCCACTGAACCCTAAATGTAACCTCAAACCCTAAACCATAAACCCTCAACTCACCTAGCCCTAAACCATAAAGCTAAAACCTAAACTTAAACAATAAACCTTAAAATAAAATAAATAAAAATAAGATAATAAAATAAAATAAGATGAAACCAACTTAAACCTAAAAAATAAAATAAAATAAAAATAAACTAAAATAAAATAAATAAAACCTAAACTAAAGAAATAAAAAAACCTAAATAAAATAAACTTAAAATAAAATAAAATAAAATAAAACCTAAACTTAAAAAGGAAACCTAAAAATAAATAAACTATAAACCCTAAACTAAAAAAAAAAACTAAATTTAAAATAAAAATAAAATAAACCTAAACATAAACTAAAATAAACTAAGCTAAAATAAATAAAATCTAAACCTAAACCTAAAATAAATTAAACCTAAACTTAAACCTAAACCCTAAATAAAATAAAATAAACTAAAAATAAACCTAAACCTAAACTAAAAGATAATACCTAAAAATAAACCTAGAATAAAAACCTAAAGCTAAAAAATAAAATAAAAACCTTAAATTAAACCTAAAAAATAAAATAAAAATAAAACTAAACTAAAAAATAAACTTAAACCTAAAAGTAAACCTAAAAAATAAAGTAAAATAAAAAACCTAAAATAAATAAACTAAACTTCAACAATAATAATAAGCCATTATCCCACTAAATTGGTTACATGAATCCTTCATCTCCATTGTGTCCTATTATGTGTCAAATGTCTTTCAATTCAAGTATACTTAAAGCCCTTTTTTATACATCTTAACCATATCTTTTTAAGTCAACCTTTACCTTTCTTAACATATGGAAAATCCAGTGAATCTACTCTCTAGCATTTGGATGCTTCATGTGGCCCAACCATCTAAAGCCACTCTCTCTAATTTTATCTGCCATTGGAGCTACTCCAACTTTTTTCGAACATACACATTTTGCATTTTATCTCTAAGAGTAAAGCCACTCATCCACCTAAGCATCCTCATCTCCAACAACTTAGTCTTGCCGCTTTTGTACATTAGACCATAAATCATTGTAGATCTCACCACCATTTTATAAACTTTTTTGTTAAGTTTAAACGGTACTTTTCTATGACACAACAGGCTAGATGCATTCTTCCACTTCAACCATCCAACTTGAATTCTCTGATAACATGTCCATCTATTTCACCATCATTTGGAATAATAGAGCCTAAAATCAGAATCACTCACTCTTTTAAAGACTTCTTCACTTAATGTCACATAACTTACTAAAATTACACTCCATAAATAAACTAAACTAAATGAAAATAAAAATAAACCTAAATAAAAATAAAAAATAAACTAAACTAAAATAAATATAAAATAAACTAAATAAACCTAAATCGACTAGTTTACTTAATTTAAAAAAAATCCTAACCTTAAACCCTAAACCCTAAAACTAATCCAAAACCCTTAACCCTAAACCTACAACCCTAAATCCTAAATCATAAACCTTAAAACCTAAACCCTAAACATAAAAACCTAAGCCCAAACCCTAAATCCTAAACTAAAACCACAAAACCATAAAATAAACCCCAAACCCTACACTAAACCATAAACCCAAAACCTAAAACTTAAACTAAATAAAACCTAAAAGAGTAAATAAAATACCTAAACCTAAATTAATAAATAAAATAAAATAAAAAAACATAAAATAAAACCTAAACCTAAACCTAAACCTAAAATAAAAAATAAAATAAAACCTAAACTAAACTAAAAGATGAAATAAACCTAAAATAAAAAAACCTAAAATAAAGTAAAATGAAACGTAAAATAAAAATAAAATAAACTTAAAATGAAATAAAATAAAAACTAAATAAAAACTAAAACTAAAAAATAAACCTAAAAATAATATCTTAAAATAAATAAAAAAAACCTACACCCTAAACTAAAAAAAAAACTAAACCTAAAATAAACAAAATAAAATAAACCTAAACCAAAATTAAAATAAAGTAAACTAAAATAAATAAAACCTAAACCTAAACCTAAAATAAACTAAACCTAAACCCTAAACTAAATAAAATAAAATAAACTAAAAAAATCTTAAAATAAGCCTAAAATAAAAACCTAAAACCTAAACCTAAAAAATTAAATAAAAAAAATTAAAAATAAAAAATATACATAAACCTAAACCTAAAGATAAAAAAATAAACTAAAATAAGAAACCAAACTAAAATAAATAAAATAAACTATAAAAATAAAAAATAAACCTAAATAATAAATAAAATAAAATAAACTAAAATAAATAAAATAAACTAAATAAACCTAAACTTGTTTTTAATTAAAAAAACTATAAAACCTAAATCGTAAACTAAACCATAAATCCTAAACCCAAACCCTAAATTAACTCACAAATCTAACTACCCTAAACCCTAAACCCTAAACCAAACTAACTAAACCTTAAAGCAAATCAGAAACACTAAACCATAAACCCAACCCTAACCCTAACCCTAAACTCCTAAAACTAAAACTGACCATAAACCCTAACATAACCACAAACCCTAAAAACCCTCACTAAAGCTAAAGCTGACCCTAATCACTAAACCCTAAACAACCCTAAGCTGACCCAAACCCTAAAACTGAAGCTCTAAAAGGAAAATAACCCCAAACCCAAAGTCCCTAAATCATAACACTAAATCCTAAAACTAAAATACCTTAAACCCTAAACTCTAACCCACTGACCACAACTTAAAAACTACCTAAACTAAATAAAAACAAAAATAAAATAAATAAAAGAAAACTAAATAAAATAATAAAATAAAATAAAATAAAACCTAAACTAAATCTAAACCTAAACCTAAAAAGAAAATAAAATAAAAATAAAAAAACTAAAATAAAATAAATAAAAAATACTAAACTAAAAAAAAAAATAAAGCTAAGAATAAAAAACTTAAATAAAATAAAAAACTAAACATAAAATTAATAACTAAATAAAAACCTTAACCTAAAAAATAAAACTAAAAATAAAACCTAAAAATAAATATAAAATAAAACCTAAACCCTAAACTAAAAATAAAAAACTTAACTAAAATAAAAATAAAATAAACAAAATAAAATAAACCTAAACTTAAACTAAAATAAAATGAAATAAAATAAATAAAACCTAAACCCAAGCCTAAAATAAACTAAACCTAAACCCTAAACTTAATAAAATAAAATAAACTAAAAATAAACCTAAAGCTAAACTAAAAAATAAAACCTAAAAATAAACCTAAAATAAAAACCTAAAACCTAAACCTAAAAAAATAAAATAAAACCTAAACTAAAACTTAAAAATAAAAAAGAAAACTTAAACCAAGAAAAGAAAATTAAAATAAAACTAAACAAAAAAAATAAACATAAACCTAAACCTAAGAAATAAACTAAAATAAAAAACCTACCTAAAATAAATTAATTGAAAATAAAAAAGATAAATGAAATAAAAATAAAAAATCAACTTAAATAAAAATAAAAATTAAATTAAATTAAAATAAAATAAAAATAAACAAAATAAAGTAAATAAACCTAAACATATCAGTTTAATTAATTTTTTTTTAAAAAAAAATTAAACTCTAAACTTTATACCCTAAACCTAAACTAACCCTAAACTCTAAACTCTAAACCTAAACACTAAACCTGACCCTAAACCCTAAAACTAAATAAACCCAAACCCTAAACCCTAAGCTAAACTTTAAACCCTAAAGCATAAACCCTAAAACCCTAAAACCCTAAACCCTAAAAAACCCTAACCCTAAACCCTATACCAAACCACAAACCTAAACTTAAAGTAACTAAATAAATTTAAAGTAAACCTAAACCCTAAACCAAATAAACCTAAACCTAAACCCTAAGAATAGGGAACCTTGACAGATCATCACCATCAATAGAGCTCGGTCCCAGATCTGGTGGAGGCGAAAGCGGTGGCGGTATCAGGTGGTGGGGATCTGTAGTCTGGTGGATATGGAGGTGGTGGTGAGAGGAGTGATGGCGGAGAGATCCGTGAAATGATGGTGGATCCATCGAGAGGCTTGGTGATGGAAAATGGAGAAACTATAGAATGATCGATGCTGCTTATGGAATGTGTCTTATGAGGATTCTAGTTATCTAGGTTTTGATTTGCTATATGCGTGCTCATTTTTTATCTATGTCATCGCTTGTGTCTTAGAAAACTTACTATGTTACTTGGATGATAAAATCAAAAAGAAGAAAAGTTGATTCTAAATTTTTCTCTAAATAAAACCTAAACCCTAAACCTAAAAGCTAAACCCTCAACCCTAAACACTAAACCCTAAAAACCCTAAACCCTAAACCCTAAACCCTATACCATAAACCCTAAAACCCTAAACCCTAAACACTAAAACCTAAACCCTAAATCTTAAACCATAAACACTAAACTAAACCCTAAATAAACCTAAACCTCAAACCCTAAACCACAACCCTACTCTAATAAACCTAAACCCTAAAAAGCTAAAAACCTAAAGCTAAACTAAATAAAACCTAAAAATAAAATAAATAAATAAACTTAATTAAAATAAAATAAAAACTGAAATAATATAAAAATCTAAGATAAAACTAAACCTAAAAGAAAATAAAATAAAAATAAAACTAAACTAAAATAAAATAAATAAAACCTAAACTAAACTAAAAAAAAATAAAACCTAAATAAAGAAAAAGTAAACTAAAATAAAATAAAAAAATAAACCTAAAATAAATTAAATAAATTAAATAAAAAAACCTAAACTAAAATAAACTAAAAATAAATAAAGAATAAAACCTAAAATTTAAAAAAAAAAAAAAGACATAAACCTAAAATAAAATTAAATAATCCTAAACCTAACTAAAATAAACTAAACTAAAATAAATAAACCAATAAACCTAAATAAAATAAACTAAACCTAAACCAAAATAAAAATAAAATAAAAAATAAAATAAACCTAAACTATTAAAAATAAACCTAAAATAAACCTAAAATAAAACTTATAAACCTAAAAAATCAAATAAAACTAAACCAAAAAAAATAAATTAAAAGTAAAACTAAACTAAAAAATAAATCAAAACCTAAACCTAAAAAATAAACTAAAATAAAAAACCTAAACTAAATAAATAAATAAACCTTACCCTACATGTTTACTTTATTTAAAAAATAATAATAAAATCAAATCAAATCAAAATTAAAGCACTAACCTACTACCTAAAAACCCTACAATAAACAAATACTGCCACCTACACTAAACCCAAAGCCTAAATAATAATAAAACCCAACCCCAACTAACCTAACCTACCCTAAACTACCCTAAACCAAACCCAGCAAAACCTAAACTTAAAATAAAACCTAAAAATAAAATAAAATCAAAACCTAAATCTAAAAAAAAATAATAAATATAAAAAATAAAAAAAACAAAAACCCATAAACTAAACGTAAATAAAATAAAATAAAATAAAAGTAAACTAAAATAAATAAAATAAAATAAACTTAAAAATAAATAAAATCAAAAATAAAACTTAAAATAAAATAAAAGCTATATAAAATAAATAAACCTAATACAATAAAATAAAAATCTAAACCTAAAATAAAAAATAAATAAAATAAAAAACCCTAAAAAATGTAAACCTAAAATAAAAAAAATAAAATAAACCTAAATCTAAACTAAATAAACTAAACTAAAATAAATAAAACAAAACCTAAACCTAATATAAACTAAACCTAAAACTAAATAAAATAAAATAAAACTAAAAATAAACCTTTCTAAACTAAAATATAAACCTAAAATAAAACCTAAAACTTAAACATAAAGAAATAAAATAAAAACATAAACATTGGTCTAAAAATAAAAAAATAAAACCTAAACCTAAAAGAAAATAAAGATAAAACTAAACTAAAAGAAACATAAACATAAACCTATAAAGCTAAAATAAAACCTACACTAAAATAAATAAACCTAAAATAAAATAAACTAAATAAAAAATAAACCTAAATAAAATAAATAAAATAAAATAAACTAAAATAAATTAAAATAAACTAAATAAACCTAAACCTACTAGTTTACTTAATTTAAAAAAATAAAACTCCAAACCCCAAACCTAAATCTAAACTGACCCTAAACCCTAATAAACCTAAACCCCAAACCTAAAACACCTACCACTAAACCTAACCCTGGAAACTAATAACACTACATTAACCACTACCATCACAGAGCCCTAAACCCTAAACTCTAACCACAACCCACCAACCACTGGGCCAAACCCTACCTAAACCTAACTAACCCTGACCCCAACCACCCAAACCTCAACCCAACCTCAAACACTAGGCACAAACTAAATGTTACCCTGACTGACCCAAACCAGGCCACTATGGACCCTAAACCTAATCCTAAACCCTAACAAAAACCTAAACTGAAATAAAACTAAAAATAAAATGGATAAAAATTTAAAGTTAAATAAAATAAAATAAAATAAAATAAAATAAAACTAAACTAAAACTACCTAAAATAAAAGATAAAATAAAATAAAATAAACTAAAAATAAATAATTAAAACCTAAATTACTAAAAATAAAATAAATCTAAGAATAAAAACATAAATAAAATAAATAAAATAAAGACTTAGATAAAATAATAAAATAAATAAACATAAACCTGTGGGTTTAGATTAAAAAAAAACCCTAACCCCTAACCCTGACCTTACCTAACCTAACCCCAACTCCCTAAACCACACCTAGGCCACTAACCTAGGAACTGAGCCATGAACCTAAAACTGACCCTAAAGCTAAAGTAAAACCACTAATCTAAAACCCTAAACCACTGAAAGCCTAAACCCAAATGACACTACCCAGGCCACCAACCTACACTAAACCCACCACTGAGCCTCCACAAACCTAAATAAACCTAAATAAAACTTTAAAAAACATAAATGATAAAATAAACCTAAAAAATAAATAAAATAATAAAAAAAAGAAATAAATTAATAAAATAAAATAATATAAAAAAAAACTAAACTAAAAAAAAATAAAATAAAACCTGAATAAAAACATAAAATAAAATAAAACTAAAAAATAAATAAAATAAAACTAAATAAAACATAAACCTAAAAAAAAATAAACCAAAAAACCCAAAATAAATAAAAAATAAAACCTAAATCCTAAACTAAAAAAAAACCTACTAAAATAAAATAAAATAAATAAAATAAGATAAACTAAATCAAAAAAAATAAATAAACTAAAATAAATAAAACCTAAACCTAAACATAAAATTAAACTAAACCTAAGCTAAATAAAATAACATAAAGTAAAAAACCTAAACTAAAACTAAAACAAACCTAAAAATAAACCAAAACAAAAAACCAAAACCTAAACCTAAAAAAATTAAATAAAATAACTAAACTAATAAAAAAAATAAAACTAAACCTAAAAAAAATAAAAATAAAACCTAAACTAAAATAAATAAACATAAAATAAATATTAAATTAAATAGAAATAAAAAAATAAACCTAAAGAAAAATAAAAAATAAAACTCAAATAAATAAAAAAAGAAACTAAATAAACCTAAACCTATTGTTTATTTAATTTAAAAAAAAAACCTAAACCCCAAAATTAACCAAAACCTAACCCTAAACCTTCAACCAAATCTAAACCAAACCTAAAACCCTAAGCTCACAAAACATAAGCTAAACACTAAATATAAATCCTAAACCCCAAACCCTAAACCTAAACCCTAAATCCTAAACCCAACCCAAACCAAACCTAAACACTAAACCCCAAAACCCAAACCTAAACCCTAAACCCCCTAAATCCTAAATGTAAACTAACCCTAAACCTTAAGAATGGGTAGAACCTTGATGGCGAACATCACCACAACTAGGCTCTAGATCTTGATAGGAGGAGGATCTTCTGTTATTAGTGGTGGTGGGGATCTAGGTGTTGGTGGATATGGTGGTGGTGGTAGTGGTGATTATGGGAGAGGAGTGATGGAGGTTACATCATGGTTGTGGTAGGGAGAGATCGGGGATATGATGATGGATCCTTCTACTGAGAGGTGGTTCGATAGAGAAATTGAAGAATGGTCGATACGATCTGCTGCTTATGTAACTATTTTTTTATAGTGGAGACAGTTCCACTTATATAGGGTTTTTGATTTGCTCTATGGGTGCCCATTTTTTATATATGTCATCACTTGTGTCTTAGAAAACTTGGGGTCTACTTGGTTGATGAAATAAAAGAAGAAATGTTGAATCAATTTGTTCTTTGTTAAAAATACCTTAAAACCTAAAACTAAAACCCTAAACTAAAAATCCTAAGCCTAAACACTAAACCCTACCCTAAACCTATATCTAAACCTAAACCCCAAAACCCTAAACCCAAAACCCAACAAAAAAAACCTTAAACCTAAACCCTAAACACTAAACATTAAACCCAAACCCTAAACCCTAAATTGTAACCTAAACCCTAAAAACAACCTAAACCTTAAACCCACAAACCCCAAACCCTAACACTAAACCCTAAACCCTAATTTAACCCAAACCTAAATCATATGCTTAAACCAAGCCTAAAATTAACCCCAACCCTAAACCTTGAATAAAGTTATCATTAGGAGTAGATCTAAAGAATGACCTAATCCTAACAGTTATGGAAGCAGAAAATGTCTTCAAGAGACTTTCCTTGACTATTAGAGATTTGAATACCTAAACCTAATGCTAAGTCATTTTATAATACCATATATTATAGTATAATGTATCATCATATATTTGAGCATGTAATGATGTGTTTTTGGATCTTATAAGATGTTTTGAAATATTTTAGTATATTATGGTATTGTGCCCTATAATTTATATTAATATAAATCATAAAAATATTGATTTAATAAATAAGATGATGAAATTTGTTAAATTTAAAGTGGGAATTAGGTTGTAGTACCAAGGTGTGCTATGCCACTTGTATTCTAAAAAGTAAGATTTTATGTTCAAAATAAATATTATAAGTTATAGCATAGTATAACATCATATATCATAATATATTATTCTACGTATTTTAAATTCTTTTAGTATTTTACAATCATGCAGTTGAACCTACACTAGCATTATTTATAAAAATGTTGATTTAGACTTTTAAATGGTGGAATTTGGCCAAATCCATAATAGGTGGAGTATGGCTTCATAATGTATTATTTAAATTTAAAATATGTAAGTGATATAATTAAAATATATAGTTTTTTATTGGTTAGACTAATTTTATGATTTTTTATCTTAAGCAATCCCTTGTGATGTGATATGCAATATAATATAATATTATATGTTATAATGTATTATAATATAGGATGCCATAACATAGTGTAGTATCATGCATTATAGGATACTATTGTGTATTACTACTTATTATTTAGTATATTTTAGTTTGTTATAGTATGATGTAGTAGAGTTTGTACTGGTATAATTCATAAAAATACTAATTTATAGGCTGAGATGATGGGATTTGGCCAAATTTAAGGTAAGCTTTAGGAAAATCATTGGGGGTGTGCTATGGTGTGTCATTTAATCAAAAGAATTGAATTTTGCATCCAAAATAAATGTTAATTTTTCAACCAAATTTTATAATTTTTTTGCTTATAGTGATTCATTTTAAGGTGTAATGTAAGATAATATGTTATATGAAAGCATATTAAAATATAATCTACATAATAATATAACTTCACATATATATATATATATATATATATATATATATATATATATATATATATATATATATATATATATGTGTGGTGTGTTACTAAATGTTATTGTACATTTTAGTATGTTTTACTTTTGTTATAATATATTGGGTCTAAACTCACAAAAATGTTAATTTAAGGTTGAGATGGAAGAATTTGGCCAAATTCATGGCACACACACCAAGCAACACCAAAATTATGCTATTTTGTACCATTTCTAATAGAAGATAACAATATTACATCCAAAGTAAACATTATTCATATTTTGAGAAAATTTCATTATTTATTCCTTTTAAGTGATTCGAATGAGGTGTAATGGTTAAGGTTTTTATTTTATTTTATTTTTATTTTTTTATTTAGGGTTTAGGGTTTAGGGTTTAGCTTTATTTAGTTTATTTAGTATATTTCTAATTTATTTTAGTTTAATTTACTTTTTATTTTCATTTAGGTTTATGTTTAATTTTTATTTAGTTTAGTTTATTTATTTTAGGTTTATTTATTTTAGTTTAGGATTTCTATTTTAGTTTATTTTTAGGTTTAAGTTTACATTTATGTTTATTTTTAGTTTAGTTTTATATTTATTTTATTTTTTAGGTTTAGGTTTTATTTATTTTTTTAGGTTTAGGTTTAGGTTTTTATTTTATTTTTTTAGGTTTAGGTTTTAGGTTTATTTTTAGGTCTTATTTTTTAGTTTAGGTTTATGTTTATTTTAAATTTATTTTTTGACATTTAATTTAGGGTTTAGGTTTAGGTTTAGGTTTTATTTATTTTAGTTTAGTTTATTTGACTTTAGGTTTAGGTTTTTTTTTGTTTATGGTTTAGGTTTTTTTGTTATTTACTTTAAGGTTTTATTTTTAGGTTTATTTTTTAGGTTTAGCTATTTATTTAGTGTTTATTTTATTTTTTAGGTTTATTTTATTTTTATTTTACATTTTATTTTTATTTTATTTTGGTTTATTATTTTTAGGTTTATTTTATTTTTTCTAGTTAAGTTTAGGTTTTTTATAGATTTTATTTTATTTTAGTTTTTATTTTTAATATTATTTTATTTTTAGGTTTTGGTTTAGGTTTAGGTTTAGGTTTAGGTTTTAGTTTAGGTTTTTTATTTTCTTTTATTATTTTATTTTATTTAGGTTTAGGTTTTTTGATTTATTTTGTTTTTTATTTTATTTATTTTAGGTTTAGCTTTTTGGCTTTTTAGGGTTTAGGGTTTAGGGTTGTAGGTTTTAGCATTTAAGGTTTAGTGTTTAGGGTTTAGGGTTTAAGGTTTAGTGTTTAAGGTTTAGAGTTTTGGGTTTAGGATTTAGGGTTTAGGGTTTAAGGTTTTAGGGTTTTAGGGTTTAGGGTTTAGGGTTTAGAGTTGTTGGTTTAGGATTTAGGGTTTAGGGTTAATTTTAGGACTTAGGGTTAGGGGATTTTTTATTTTTTTATTTTTGAAATTAAGTAAACATGTAAGTTTAGATTTATTTAGTTTATTTTTATTTATTTTAATTTATTTAATTTTTTATTTTAATTCAATTTTATTTTTATTTTTTATTTTTATTTTTATTTTTATTTAGGTTTTTATTTAGTTTTTATTTTATTTTTATTTTAGGTTTAGTTTTTCTTTTATTTAGGTTTTTTTAGTTTAGCTTAGGTTTTTATTTATTTTATTTTAGTTTAGTTTTTATTTTTTATTTTTTTTCTTTTTAGGTTTTGGTTTAGGTTAAGGTTTTTGTTTATGTTTTTATTTTTTTTCATTTTTTTATTTTATTTTAGTTTATGTTTTGTTATCCATTTTATTTTTAGGGTTTATTTAGTTTAGGTTCAAGTTTTTAGATTTTTAGGGTTTAGGGTATAGGTTTTAGGGTATAGGGTTTAGGGTTTAGGGTTTAGGGTTTAGAGTTTAGAGTTTAGGGTTTAAGGTTTAGGGTTTAGGTTTTAGGTTTGTAGGTTTAGGGTTTAGGGTTGTAGGTTTTAGGGTTTAGGGTTTAGGGTTTAAGGTTTTAGGGTTTAGTGTTTAGGGTTTAGGGTTTAAGGTTTAGGGTTTAGAATTTTATGGCTTAGGGTTTAGGGTTTAAGTTAAGGTTTATTTTAATATTTGTTTATTATTTTTATTTAGGGTTTATTATTTAGGGTTAAGGGTTTAGGGTTTAGGGTTGTAGGTTTATGATTAGTTTTAGTTTTTAGGGTTTAGTGTTTAAGATTTAGGGTTTAGAGTTTAAGGTTTTTTTTTAAAATTAAGAAAATAGCAGGTTTAGGTTTCTTAAGTTTATTTAGTTTATTTTATTTATTTTATTTTATTTATTTTTTATTGTTTATTTTAGGTTTATTTATTTTAGTTTATGTTTTTTATTTTAGTTTATTTTTTAGGTTTAGGATTTAGTTTAATTTTAGTTTATTTTATTTTATTTAGTTTAGAGTTTAGGTTTAGTTTATTTTAAGTTTAGGATTATTTTTAGTTTATGGGTTAGGATTTATTTTTTATTTATTTTTATGTTTATTTTTTAGGTTTAGGTTTTTATTTAGTTTTTATTTTATTCTTATTTTATGTTTAATTTTTATTTTATTTAGGTTTTTATTTCTAGGTTTATTTTATTTTTTTAGTTTAGTTTATGTTAAAATTTATTTTATTTTAGTTTAGTTTTTTTTTCTTATTTTATTTTATGTTTAGGTTTATGTTTAGGTTTAGGTTTTTGTTTTATTTTCTTTTTTTAAATTTATTTATTTTTAAGTTTTTTAATTTATTTTATTTTTAGGTTTTATGTAGTTTAGGTTTCAGTTTTTAGGTTTAAGGTTTAGGGTTTGGGGTTTAGGGTTTAGGGTTTAGGGTTTAGGGTTTAGGATTTAGGGTTTAGGGTTTAGGGTTTAGGGTTTAGGGTTTAGGGTGCATGGTTTAGTGTTTTAGGGTTTAGGGTTAGTTTTAGGGTTTAGGGTTAGAGTTTATTTTTTTTATTTTTTTTATTTTTTTATTTAGGGTTTACTGTTAGTTTAGGGTTTAGGGTTCATGGTTTAGGGTTGTAGGTTTAGGGTTAGTTTTAAGCTTTAGGGTTTACGATTTAGCGTTAGGGATTTTTTGTTTAAATTAAGAAAACTGGTAAGTTTAGGTTTATTTAGTTTAGGGTTTAGGTTTAGTTTATATTAGGTTTGAGTTTTATTTATTTTAGTTTAGGTTTAGGTATATTTTATTTTGTTCATTTTTGGTTTAAGTTTTATTTTTTTACTTTATGGTTTAGGTTTTTTTATTTATTCTTAGATTTTATTTTTCTATTTATTTTTTAGGTTTAGGCTTTTATTTAGTTTTTATTTTATTTTATTTTAGGTTTAATTTATTTTTATTTTATTTTAGTTTTTATTTTATTTAGGCTTTTTATTAATAGGTTTATTTTATTTTCTTAATTTAGCTTAGGTTTTTATTTATTTTTTTTAGTTTAGTTTTATTTTTATATTATTTATTTTTAGGTCTAGGTTTAGGTTGAGTTTAGATTTAGGTTTAGTTTAGGTTTTTATTTTTTTTATTTTTTATTTTATTTAGCTTTAGGTTTTTTCAGTTAATTTTATTTTTAGATTTTATTTAATTTAGGTTTAGGTTTTTTAGTTTT
Source organism: Cymbidium sinense (assembly GCA_021442155.1). Classification (NCBI taxonomy): domain Eukaryota; kingdom Viridiplantae; phylum Streptophyta; class Magnoliopsida; order Asparagales; family Orchidaceae; genus Cymbidium; species Cymbidium sinense. Next base: position 86,320 of record JAKCPB010001095.1, read on the forward strand.
TAGGGTTTAAGGATTAGGGTTTAGAGTTTGGGGTTTAGGGTGTAGGGTTTAGGGATGTAGGATTTAGGGTTTAGGGTTTAAGGTTTAGGGTTTAAGGTTTAGGGTTTACGGTTTAAGGTTTACGATTAGGGTTTTAGTGTTTAGGGTTTAGGGTTTAGGGTTTTTGGGTTCAAGGTTTAGTGAGGGTTTAAGGTTTAGGGTTTAGGGTTTAGTGTTTAGGGTTAATTATACAGCTTAGGGTTTATGCTTAAAATTTTTTTTTTAATTTTTTTAAATTATATAAAATGTTAGGTTTAGATTTATTAAGTTTATTTTTTATTTATTTTAGTTTATTTTATTTTTATTTTGTTTAGGTTTATTATTATTTTTATTTTCTTTTATTTTTATTTAGTTTTTTATTTTTTATTTTGGTTTATTTTATTTTACTTTTTTTAGCATTTTTTTATTTAGGTTTTATTTATTTTAGTTTAGTTTAGTTTTTGATTTATTTATTTTATTTTAGTTCTTATTTTTTATTTTATATTCTTTTTAGGTGTAGGTTTAAGTTTAGGTTTAGGTTTAGGTTTTAGTTTATGTTTTTATTATTATTATAATTATTATATATTTGGTTTAAGTTTTTTATTTATTTTCTTTTTAGGTTTTATTTAGTTTAGGTTTAAGTTTTTAGCTTTTTAGGGCTTAGGGTTAGTTTAGGGTTTAGACTTTATGGTTTATGGTTGTTGGTTTGGGGTTATAGGTTTAGGGTTTAGGGTTTAGGGTTTAATTTCTAGGGTTTAGGGTTTAGGATTTAGGGTTTAGGGTTTAGGGTTTAGGGTTTAGGGTTAGTTTAGGGTTTAGGGTTTAAGGTTTTTTTTAATTAAGTGATATGTTTAGGTTTATTTAGTTTATTTATATTTTTATTTAGGTTTAGGATCATCTTAGTTTATCTATTTTATGTTTAGTTATTTTAGGTTAGGCTTTTATTTTAATTTATTTTTTAGGTTTAGTTTAGGTTTATTTTATTTTTTTAGTTTAGTTTATTTTTTATATTTTAGGTTTAAGTTTTTTTTTTTTTTGTTTAGTTTAGGTTTTATTTATTTTTTAGTTTAGGTTTAGGTTTTCATTTTATTTATTTTTTGTTTAGGTTTAGGTTTGTTTAGTTTGTTTGACTATTTAGTTTAGGTTTAGGTTTAGTTTATTTTAGGTTTTTTTTTATTTTAGTTTAGTTTATTTTAGTTTAGGTTTAGGTTGATTTTATTTTTATTTTAGGTTTAGGTTTTTATTTAGTTTAGAGTTTACTTTTAGGTTTTCTTTAGTTTAGGTTTAGGTTTATTTTTTAGTTTATTTTGTTTATTTAGTTTAGGTTTAGGTTTAGGTTTAGTTTTATTTATTTTAGTTTAATTTATTTTAGTTTGGTTTATGTTTATTTTATTTTTTATTTGGGTTTAGGTTTTAGTTTATGGTTTATTTTAGGTTTATTTTAGGTTTGTTTAGGTTTAGGTTTTTAGTTTATATTTTATTTTATTTAGGTATATTTTATTTTTTTATTTTGTTTAGATTTAAGTTTTATTTTATGTTCATTTAATTTTATATTTTATTTTTTGGTTTTATTTTTTTTATTTTAGTTTATTTTTATTTATTTTATTTTAAAAGGTTTAGATTTATGTTTAGGTTTAGGTTTATATTTTTAGGTTTTCATTTAGTTTATTTTATTTTATTTATTTTATTTTATTTTATTTTATTTAGGTTTAGGTTTCTTTATTTTATTTTAGTTTATTTTATTTAGGTTTAGGTTTTAGGTTTTAGGGTTTAGGGTTATTTTAGGTTTAGTTTATTTATTTATTTTATTATTTAGGTTTAGTTTTAGAGTTTTAGGGTTTAGGGTTTAGTTTAGGGTTTAGAGTTGATTTATGTCAAATTTAGGTTTAGTTTATTTATTTTAGCTTCTTATTGAGTTTAGCTTTATTTAGTTTAGGGTTATTTAGTTTAGGTTTAAATATTTAATTTAGGGTTTAGGTTTAAGGTTTGATTTTGGGTTTATAGTTTAGATTTATTTATTTTAGTTTTAGGTTTAATTTATTTTAGATTAGGGTTTAATTTTAGTTTTAGAACAAATTGATTTTATTTCTTATTTTGATTTTAAGAGTAAAGTTTTTAAGGCAAGTAAGATAAAAAATCATGCAAAATAGGATAATTTCATTATAAAGACATAATTCCATAGCATTAAAATCAATTTGGTTTCTCTATTTCCAGTTTAGTAGTGGGTTTATTATTATCTCTTAATTTTATAATTATCATTCTTCTCTTTTTATTTACCTTTTACTTAGATAATTTATAATGACATTCTCTTTATTTAGAGATTTAGATTATTTTTTATTTTACATCAGGTTATTTAGTTTAGTTTGATTTAGGTTTATTAGGTTTTGGTTTAGGTTTATTTTTTATTTATTTATTACTTAGGTTTAATTTGGGGTTTAGTTTTTTAATTTTATTTGGGTTTAATTTTTAGGTTTATTTTTAAGTTTTAGTTTTATTTATTTTATTTATTTAGTTTATTTAGGGTTTTATTTATTTTTTAGTTTGGGGTTTTTTATTTTATTTATTTTTTAGGTTTGGTTTAGGTTTATTTTAGGTTTAGTTTATTTTTTATTTTATTTTAGTTTGGGTTTATTTTTTTTTTTTGGTTTATTTTATTTATTTTTTTAAGTTTTTTTAGGTTTATTTTATTTTTTTTTATTTTAGTTTGGGTTTTATTTATTTAAATTTTATTTATTTTTTGTTTATTTTTTTATATTTATTTTTGGTTATTTATTTTAGTTTAGGTTTATTTTTTTTTATTTTAGTTTAGGTTTTTTATTTTTAGTTTAGGGTTTAGGTTTTATTTTTTATTTTTATTTTTAGGTTTAGGTTTTTTATTTTGGTTTTTATTTTATTTAGTTTAATTTTATTTAGGTTTAATTTTATTTTAGGTTTTTTTTTAATTTAATTGTTTATTTATTTATTTATTATTTTTTTTTTTTTTTTTTAGGTTTTAGTTTATTTTATTTATTTTTATTTATTTTGGTTTAGTTTATTTTTTATTTTATTTAGGTTTTATTTTTTTATTTATTTATTTTTAGGTTTATTTTTTAGGTTTTAGGTTTAGGTTTTAGTTTATTTTGGGTTTTATTTAGGTTTAAGTTTTAATTTATTTTAGGTTTATGGTTCAAGTTTTATTTTAGAGTTTGGGGTTTTGGTTTTTTTTTTATTAGAACAATTTCATATTAATATTTCTTTAGATTTCATAAATATTTAGTTTTAAGACATAGCACAAATATAGATAAAATAAAACATGCTTTTGATCAAAAAAGATAACTAGAATAGTTATTTTAGTAGATTCCATAAGCAGAGATTTATTTTAATTTCTTTATTAGAACCATAGATATTGATATCATGTCCAATCTCTCTTAGTTATTTTATAACCAAGATCACCACCTATTAATCTAGATATATTTTTTTTTCTTAACTCCACCATATCTAGGTTGGTTTGTGATGTTTAAGTTCTTTATTCTTAGGGTTTAGGTTTGGTTTAGTTTAGATTTTTTTTTAGGTTTTGTTTATTTTTTAGTTTATTTGTTACTTTAGGTTTAGTTTAGGTTTAGGGTTATTTAGGTTTTAAAGTTTTAGTTTAGTTTTAGGTTTGAGTTTAAACTTGGTAAGGTTTAGTTAGGTTTAAGTTTAGGTTTTATTTATTTAGGATTTAATTTATAGTTTTGATTTAGGTTTTAGGGTTTATTTATGATTTTAGGGTTTAAGTTTTAGTTTAGGTTTAATTTAGGGTTTGAATTTTATAGTTTTGGTTATTTTAGGTTGAGGTTTTAAGGTTTAGTTTTAATAGATTTATGTAAATTAGTTTATTTAGGGTTTAAGTTAATTTTTTATTTTTTATTTTTTATTTTTAAGTTAATGGTATTTTATATAGTTTAAGTTTATTATTATATTTTATTTATTTTTTATTTTATTTTATTTTTTATTTTAGTTTAGTTTATTTATTTTATTTTATTTATTTTAGGCTTTATATTTTAGTTTATTTTTTTTAGGTTTAGGTTTGGTTTATGTATATTTTTAGTTTAGTTTATTTTATTTATGGTTTAGGTTTTATTTTTTAATTTTTGGGTTTAGGTTTAGGTTTTATTTTTTATTTTTTTTAGGTTTAGGTTTTAGGTTTTTATTTTAAGTTTTTTTAGCATTATTTTTATTTAGGTTTATTTTATTTTAGTTTACTTTCATTTAGTTTAGGTTTAGGTTTAGATTAGTTTATTTTAGGTTTGGGTTTAGTTTATCTTAGTTTAGGTTTGTTAATTTTATTTTATTATTTTAGAGTTTTTTTAGTTTAGGGTTTAGGTTTTGGTTTAGATTTTATTTAGTTTTTTTATTTTTTATTTTATGTTTGTTTTATTTTATTTAGGTTTTTTATTTTTATTTTTAGTTTAAGTTTTTATTTATTTTATATAGTTTAGTTTTATTTTAATTTTTATGGTTTAGGTTTAGGTTTAGTTTTGTATTATATATATTTATTTTATTTTGGTTTGGGTTTTATTTATCTTATTTTGATGTTTTATTTTAGTTTAAGATTAGGTTTTAACTTTTTAGTTTAGGTTTTATTTTAGGAAGTAATTTTATTGCCACAAAGAAAAATATGATCTAGATAAATACAATGCTATTATTAGAAAAACCTATATTCAATAATATAAGAAAAAATAACAAAAGCAAAAGCAAAACAAAATTAAGCAACAACTGATCCATGCTAATAAGAACATCCACTCAGTCCTTTTGATACCAACAAGATCCACCAAGATTCTTCCAACCGAAAAGAAATCTACAACATACTAATGAAAGGATGAGTACAATTAAGCATAAAAGAGTAGGAGCAAAGAAAAGGAACAAAGTAAAGAAAAGGCTCTCAATTACACGTATTGCTATCATCAACACTATATGTAAGCATCCAAACCTTTAAGAAGGGTTATAATTATATATAATGCTACCAAGAATATAGAGAGGGAAACATCAAGATCATTGCCAACATACCTATTAGCCCATCATCCCAAGTCCATCATCCTACAAGGTCAAACTCCTCCAAGTAGTAGACATAATAGCTAACCCTAAAGCCACCAAAATAAAAAGCCCAAAAAAAAATCAACCAACCATTAGGGACAAATGATATAGTGAACACCACCAAAGCTACCACCAAAAAGAAATAGTAACATCAAAGGGAGCAAACATCATGACTTTAACAACATAAACCAGAAAAAACCAAAACCAAAGAGCTCATGTCCTCCAACAGGAAAGGCAACAAGGTTGTCACCCAAACCAGAAAAAGAGAAGAAGTAGTAGCCAAGAGAGGAGAACCATAGCAGGAGTAGGCCAACCATCATGTCACCAGTAGAGAAGGAAAGAAAGGCCAAAACAACCACCCATCCAACCAACCCAACCAGCCAAAATAGCTAACAAACCCAGCCAGCCAACATAGCCTCCCAACCAACCACCATAGTAGTAGAAAATCCAAATTAGCGAAAATCCCAACAGTATCCATCATGCAAAAACAACCCAAGACAACCAAGAAATGGGTAGAAGCAAACAACAGCATCCACCAAACCCAACCAAAGTAGCAATAATTGTGTTCCAAGTAAGGTGAATACCCAGCCAAAAACAAAATGGAGCAAAGATCGATAAGACCAACTAAAACCCATCCATCAGGAGCAACAATACAACAGGAACACCACCAAAGCCAACAGTAAAAAGGAGCAGAAATATCAATGAGTGCAAGCATCATAACCATAGCCAAGTTAGGCACCAATATACCAAACCAAGTCACCATATCCCTAAGCAAAATAATAGCCACTAAATAGCCAATAACTAAAAAAATAACAACAAACAAAAGCAGAGAGAGGGAGGACCATTACATGAAGAGGGCCACAACCAAAGAAACAAACCCAAAACGGCCACCAAAACCCATTCCATAAAAAAGAAGAAGTAATAGTCAACAAATATCCTCCAACTTTCTAAATCCAATCCAAAATTAGACCACCAACAACCCCTCTGATCTACCATCAATAGAAGCGGATAAACCAGCCAACATCGCCACCTAGCCAACCAACCCATCCAACCAACAAAGCTAGCCCACCCAGCAAACCACCACAGTAGTAGAAAATTTAACTCCGTTAAGGAAGCAACCGGCCTAGAGATATGGAAAATCCCATACAAAAAATAGTAGGCAAAGCCACCACCCAAATGAAGGTAACCAAGAATAACCAAGCAAAAATAATCATCTAGCTAGGCAAACAACTTCCACTAGGCCAAAAAAACCAAAACAACCTAGGCAAAAAAATAGGAACCACTAGGCCAACCCAAAAGCAAGAGCTCAAAAACAAAACCTAGCACAAGCCCAAGAGTGAAAATAATCAAATGCCCACAACCCAAATAGGTCAGATAGCACCTGTCGAGCCGATGACTAACTATCCCAACAATCAGTTCTACTTTAGGGAGATATAAGTCTACATGCCTTCTTCCTAGACTTATTGTCCCACACCGATGAGAACCTTAGATTGGTTGGTGTTCTCTATGCTGATAGTGACCCACCCGGTGGATACACAACTCATGGTAGATGTAAGTCTGCTATGCTTTTTCCTTGAGTTGGCCACCATACACCTACAAGCTTTCTTATTTACAGGGTCCAAGATAATGCCCCTAGTGGCACCTCCCCTATGAGCACTCTATTTGGATTACATTCTTTGCGACCTCATTTAGACACTATATGGGTTAATACTGGATTGGCCAATCCCCCTTTCCTAGTAACCATCCCTATGGTTGGAGATTTTGTTTTGCAGATGCGTATATTATCCCTTGGTCCAACAAATCTGAGATAGGTCTAGGCCGACATAGTCCCTTCTTAGTGTGGTCCCTCGTACACCAACAGGGTCCATAGTAATAAATAAAATAATATATATATATATATTTGCTTGTGGATTAGGATTTCACACCCCCAGTGGCACCTTTCCCAAGTAGGCATCCTATCTTTAGGGCAGTGTCAATGAAACTCCCTATAGGAATAGCCTGATTACTCATGAGTTGAGATAAGTTCTCCATGGCACTCTCTCAATAGTCACCCTTAGGTCAAGTTCAATCTGTTATGCCACCAACAGGTTACCCGGCGGTCGACTGGCTTTGGAAGATGTAAGTCACACATTCTTTCCACCTCGCACACCCGAAGGCGACCCTAGGTCGAGTTCGATTTATTGCGCATTCAGTGGGTCACCCCAACGATTGTTCCTTGCTTTAAAGATGTAAGTCTGCTATGCCTTATCCAGCAAAGTCATTGCACATCGAAAGGTACCCCTTAGGTTGGATAGTCCTGCCCTTCGGCCGGTAAACTACCCCTTTAGATCGATAAATCTGAGATAAGCCAAGGTCGACATAGCCACTTCTCAGTGCGGTCCATTGTACACTGATGGGATCCATCAAAATGAAATTTAAATAAATGAAAATAAACCAAATCAAATTAAAACAAATCAATGAAATTAATCTTAATTACTTTTGAGTTGACATAAGTCCCCAGCGACATTCTCAATATCTCCCCTAAGTCGATTGATTTATTATGGATCCAACATCACCATTGGTTGATCCGCTTTGGAAAAGTAAGTCTACTATGCTTTCTTCTAAATACATTGCACAATTGGCAACCCTTTAGGTTGGATAGTCCTACCTAGTGGCTTGTAGACTATCCATTTGGATTTGTAAATTTGAGATAGGTCAAGGGCGACTTAGCCCCTTGTAAGTAGGTCCATCACACATTGACATGGTCCATAATAAACTAAATTGAAAACCAACTTTCTAAGTAGTCAAATTAAAAATACATTGAACAAATAAACTTCTCCTGAGGCACAAATCAAATTAATCTCCCAGTGGAGCCAGAAATATCATCAAACTCTTATCCCGATAGCCAACGCTTCCCAATGGAAGGCTCACATTCCCAATTTCTAGATTATAGATTCTTATCCCCGGTGGATACACACCCAAACAAATCATATTCACAATCAAACTCAAATCCATATCCCCAGCGGATAGAACCTGCTTCCCTAGTGGAAGGTTCACATACTCAATCCCCTGTAGATTCCATCTAGCTCTCTTATGCCCTTGGCATAAAAAGAGTTGCTTTGCACTAAGATTGTGAATTTATCTACCTTTCAAGTTTAGGTATAGATCATTTTCGGTAGTGTTTGTAGTCTTTTGGATGTTGTTGATCATCTTGGTCAATGCCAATATGTGTGGTGTGTCTTGTTAGTTATACCACACCTATTGGTCCTTTTGTTGACCTCACTTTGGAGTGAGTTCTCAACCTCTCTTCTTAGACCTAGAACCTTCTAGACACTAAGGTTTCTTAGTCATAAGACACTTCTAGAGAGTAGGTGAACACTTAACCAAAGCTAGAGACTTAGAAGGGTTAAATAGGATTAGGCCATGCCTTTGGGACTTAGGAAAATCACTACCTATAGCCTAAACCCAATCCATGTACACCTTCTTAAATTCAATTCAAATCAAATTTTCCAACCAAACCTCAAACTCAATTTCAAATCCAAATCCAAGTCCAAACTCAATTCCAAATGATTGAAACCCAAGATCAAATCCAAACTTGAAATCCTTCCCAAGCCCTTTAATCAACCTTCATGAACTTAAGCCAAATTTCTATCCAATTCAATCCGAAATCAATTGATTTTCTTTTAAATCAATTGCACCTTCAGTTATCTTCTCAAATATAAATAAAATATAAATTCAAATAGCCAAAACCAAATCCAAAATCAAATCAAAATCCAATTTAAACCCTTTAAGCCATTTCCTTGAACTTGGCCAAAACCCATCTAAATCAAGCCAAAATCATTAGATTTTCATTGAATCAATCATTCCTTCAATCATCTATCCAAATATAAATGAAAACTATAATCATCGAGTCAAACCAAAATCAACCCAAGTCAAACCCAATCTAGCCTATTTGACTTTAAATATTCAAATGAACCAAAACTCATTTGAATCCAAACCAATTACAATTGAATTATATCAATCTCAAATCTATATATAAACTCAACTAAATCAAACTCAACCCAAAGTCAAAACTAAATCTAATTCACTTGACCCAAAGTGGCCAATTTGACCTACATGAACCAAAATCCAATTCAATCCAAATCAAATTGAATTAAGCCAATCAAACTTAATGTCATGATTGTTGATCATCTAGGATGATCAATTGATATAAATTGGGTCAAACCAAGTCAACCTAGCCATTGACCAAGTCAACCCTTTAGCCTATATGAACCCAAACTAGCCAAATTGCAACCTAAGCCAAATCCATTGAAACCAATGATTCAAATCATCCCAAAATCAATATTTAAATACATGACCTTCAATTGAGCCAAACCTAGCCCAATTGGCCTCTTGACCCAAGTTGACCCAAATTGACATAAAGGGTCAAATTAGACTAAACCCAAATTAAATCAAATTAAATCAAATCAAAGCATACAATCCTCTCAAATAGTCATATGAACTTGAGCTAACCCATTTGATAAATTGGTACTAACCATTTTGACCCTAGGTCAAATTGAGCCAAACTAACCAAATGAACTCCAAATGACATGAAATTTGGTCCAACTCACTTTTTTTGACATTTCAAATCTTAAATCAAATTCAATATCAAATGACCACTCTACCCTTGGGCTAAGGGTATCACATAAGACAAAACACCCATGTAAATGGTCATTTCTCTTCCTTGGCCACTTGACACTCATCCATTGGTCCACCTAGGCTCCAAGGACATATCAAGAGGTGGTTGGGTCAACCATGACTTATGGGGAGGTGAAATCACCTCACCTCCCCATTGGAACACTTGGCATGAAGGACCTCCACCTCCATTTTTAGAACACCCACTTGTCCTTCATAGTAGCCACCTCCCATGCCTTGGGCAACCAAATTAAGCCACCTAAGGAAAATCCCAACCACCCCAAGCAAAGGACACCCACTTGGAGCCAAAAATCACCATGAATGAGGTGATTTTCTGCCATTGTAAGGGAGAAAATATAGAGGAAAAACTCTTTCTGACACACTCATTTCACTCTCCTAGAGCTCTCAAACTAACTAACAACCATTCCCACTTGGTTTTTGAGCAAAAACCATCAAAATCAAGTGGATTCTAGTGAAGAAGTGGTGGCCATTGGTGGATACATTATTCTGAAGTGAAGTAAGAGCTCAAATCCATTCTAAAGCTTCTTATTGCACTCAAGAGCTCACTTAGATCATCCCCACCACTGAAAATCATTCCTGGTGAGATAATTTTCAAAAACCATTGCTAAAAAATTGAGCTTAAAACAAAGTTTATCGTTCAATTTTTTTCATAAGAATCAAAATCCCACAAAATAGTTTATGTTTCCTCTTGCTAGATTGCACGCTGTATCCATCTCTCCTATTCGGGGAGATGACTGTCATTGTGGATATGTGGCTCATCGGCGGATCACATGGATCATGCGTGTCGATCATTCAATCCATGATCAGATGGTCGAATCCCAATCCTGCATCCTACCATTAGTCCGATTCGCACCGTAAGTGGGTTAAGTAAGAAATTAGGGATTTTCTACTTTTAAAAACACCTGAAACTTCTATAATTCATAGAAAATAAAATACTTAACCAAAAATTTAAAAATAAGTACTCATTGGATTTCTTTTTTTTGAGAGGAATCAATGAATCCAAAAAAGCCCAAATTTTTTAAATATTGTGAGCTTAATTTAAGCTTTAGGAAAATAAAATTTCATTAATTAAACTAAAAAACATCATATTGATTTGAAATTCTCAAAGATAAAAATTGAGCTTAAAATCTACTACCATAAAAATTTCAAGTCAAAAAGATTTCTAGATTGGGAGATATTGCATTTTGAAGTTCAAATAGTTAAAATAAATTAATGGACTTTATAAAAAATCATGGAAAATCATTTAAATCAGCTAAACTTTGGAAAATTATAACAAATCATAGATAAATCATAAAAATGCAAGTATATATTGTTTTGAAGGTATTTAGGAGATTCAATTAAAATTGATCCCAATTAATTTTGAAGTAATTAAGGCTTAATTTGGGTTTAATTAAAAAACTTAGCTTAGTACTCTATAATTACCTAAGTAATTAATCCCAAACTTTTTGAGATTGATTAATGGGATGATCTCTACCTCCCATAATTTTCTTGGGATTTATTGCTTGGTTAACTTAGGAAACTGGTTGTCTTAAGCTTAATTACTTTCCTAATTAATTAAGCAATTAACTAATATTCTAAATAGTAAGAAAATCATTAATTAAGCTTGCTAATCATTGTGAAATAGTGAATGGGTATGGGGAATGAGATTGGGACCTCTTTCCCAATCTTTTCCCTAAGTCCATTTCACTTGAATGGAAATTAATTAATTTGGGATTAATTGATGGTTTAATTCATTAATTAAATTGCTTAATTAATCAATTTGAAACTATGATCACATGGAATTAATCAATTCATCATAGATCTTTAGGTGTTCAATATCCTAAAGACATTTAAGGAAATTATGGTTAACCCACATGTGTGGAAAACCATGAAAGTACTTATTTAAGTTTCTTAAGCTTAATTAATCACTAATTGTGAGCCAATTGCATTAGGCCTCTTTCATTTCTTTGGTTCATTACTGATTTAATTTCCAATGTATGTACATATCATGTTGTATCATAATTACTTGGTTAATTAAATTAAGGCAACATAGGTAAGGGTTAATTAATTAATGGATTTAATGCATGGTACGACCTAATTAACCCAAAAAATCAACTTAACTACTTTTCATTAAATGAAATTAAATCAAAAACATGAGAATAGATAGGATCAGCAAACTTTCCCTCATTTCTTCAAACCAAATCAAATATGAAATTGAAAGTGATAATTAAAAAGCCTTGGTTTTCTTTAAATGCTTTTATTTGATTTGATTGTCCTTAGAATTAATTTAATTGAATGAAATCACATGTTTATGCTCATTCATTCCTTTCCAATCATGTTAAATGTTGTATGTCATTTGAAATCATACATTCATCTTTTCAAAATTAATTAAGTCAAATGGTTTTCCTTATATTAAGCTTGCATGTGTTGATTTAATTTATAATATGTGTGGTATTATCACTATTAAATCCAAATGTATTTTCCAAAGCTTATAAATGAATGGTTACATATTCTATGAATCTAGTTATAAATACATAGGAGATGCATTTGATTATAGCTTAAATGTATGAAGTGAAGCTCCTTTCCCTTTATTCATGATTGATTTATGTAAGTGAGAATGTTAATGGGTATATAATTTGGACATCCTATAAATATGAGGCTTTAGTTAGCCCCAAGGAGGTCATTTGATTACCTCACTTCTTTGGTTTAACAATGACATGTACTCCATTTGATTTCATTCTTATGTATTTTACTAGAATTGGATGAGGCTTTAATTCATATACATAAATGATTAAATCTAATTAAATATCATTTTTTGCATGATTTTCATTCTCCAAATTATGAATACATGTGTATGTATCTAAGAAAAGTGGTATATAGTCTGACATCCAGAATATGAGGCACTATCTCTAAAGGTCATTTGATTACCCTCAAGCCCTGCTGTTGAATAAAGGAACATACTTTATGTCTTATACATACATGTGTGTATGTGTGTAGAAATTGACGTTCTTCGCACATTAAAATGCATGTCTATTTGCAATTGTTCAATTGATTGAATTAATTGATCATGTGATCTTGGAGCTCTCTTTCTTATGTTCACGCTGATTTCTGGAGAAGGTAATGAGCTGATATGGCCCATAGCACCCACAAAGGTATGAAGCACTCTAGAGCCAAGGAGACAGGCTCACCTAGATTATGCCTTCTTGTATAACAGATGATATCCCAAAGATTTCATATAGAATTTGAGAGAGAATTAATACGGGAAAAATACCAGAAAAATATCAAATCCATCAAATTCCGTCAAAATATCAGTATGCTAAAGATTTGACTATGTGCGGTTCATGTTGCTGAACTTAATCATATGCATGTTACATGTGATTGAAAGAAATGATTTAGCATGTGACATGTGATTGTTATTCAGTGTCTGGAAATGGATCTTCAAGGTAAGCCGATTCATTTAAAGTAGAACATAAATTAATGATACTTCTATGGTATTAAAGAAAGGAATAACCATTGTAGTGCCACAAAGAGAACTAAATCAGTCGTCTTCTTTGTGTGGTTTAAGGTAAGATAACTGACCATCTTTTTCTCCACTTACAACAATACCTGCGTTGCAGATCCACAGGCTGATGTTTCCGCATACCCATTAAAACTTGCCTACGACCTGAATGCGGAACACACCTAAGCTTAATATACACATTAAGATTGGTCACCACTCTAGCGACTATGCTTTAGTGCATGCTACGATGTAATTTTTGATTAAGTCACCACTTCTAGCCTTATGTTAGGATAGTGCATGGTGTGATTAGAGTGTAAGTTCCATAGATGGTTGGTCAATTAGACTAGATGATTAAATTTCTTCATGCAAGTGAGGTTCTACAGTTTAATGGTCAAGAAAGGGGTTTGTTCAAGGGCATCGCTTAAAATTTGGCGGTTCAGACTGGGAGGCAGGCGCCGATAAGCCAATCTTAGAAGGCTTGGTCTTACCCATTTGAGGGTGCTAGGTCTTAAATATTAAATTTGCAAGTTAGATTGTATGTGTGTTTCACTTAACAATATTAATTGTAGGTTGTATTGTGTACTTTTCCTATTTTAATGTGTAATTTTGCATTAATTTTGCATTAGGATTATGCTATGGGGGGATAAGGATGAGCATTGGCTAGAAGGCTTTGTCCTGGGAGGCCATGTGATGCCTTTAAAGTGGAGCAAACCAAATCAAAGAAGGAGGAAGATACATGAAGACATGAACACTTGAAGAACCACCATAAAATTTATCATTTGTAAATTGCAAATTATTCCTTTATGTACTGGTTGTATAAGGAGCTTAGCTGCCCATTTTTTTTGGGTTGTATGTGCAACCGACCAATCGGTCGTATTCTTTTATTACCAATAAAAATTATTTGATGTTGTGTTTAAAGTGCACAATTAGATGGCATGCTTTTCTTAGTTTCTTTATATGTTTGATGTTTGAATGTGTGGCCTTGAATGCTATTTCTTAGAAAAAAATTAGCCTTTCTACCCAACTACAACTCATAAAGTTTTAAACAATTCATAACCTTACATAAATAAGATAATTAAGATGATATTAATAATATGCACATCATATTATTATTCAAGGGATTTCCATCCTTGCATAGGAGAATGACTTTCATCCTTTGTGTTGGAAAACACTTTCTGATTGATTTAGCCAACAACCTTATTTCATCATGCATGTAGGCATCAAAACCCAAAGCCTTTGTCCAAAATGAAGTGTCAAAATAAATAAAATTTGTAAAGATTTTGCACTAGACTAAGTCATATGCTCATACCACTCATGCTCTAGTCTCTTAAGGAGTGGGTTTAAGGACTTTAGTTTCTTTTAATTGAACAAGCCTAACTAATCTTGCAAATCATATGATGACTTCATGGATTTAAAGCATAAGAGGTGTTAGCTAGCCACTCCATAATCATAAGTCCAATGTGGTTTATCCTCTCTATGGAGTTAAACCATATGCCCATTTTGCTTAGATTTAGGTTATCCTTGCTAAAGCTCCTAGATTTAGGATCCAAGGTGGCTATTTCTTTTGGGCTACAAGCTTAAATCCTTTCATCTTAGGCATCTCCACCATCTTGTATTATTAGATACAAGTCCTAGCTTTCTAATGAAATGTCAACTTTAACAAAATTGATCTTCTCTTCAATTTTAAAATTATAAAGCCCAATTATAGGATAAGTTGAAATTCTATCTAGGTTTCCTAGTATAAAGAGCATTCCTTACTTGTTTCATTTGGCTTTGATAATAAGTCTTCTCCTTGAGTTTTCCCACTTGATTTTCCAATACTACTAATCCTTAATAATAGCCCAGCCTTAAAATCTTTGGAGACTTTAATTGCTACTTTAATCAAGAGTATTCTTAAGGGATGGATATAATTAACTATGGAGGCTTGCCTCCATAGGGAACTTAATGAACCCGCTTAATATAAATGTTACTTTACTTTTCATGTAAAGTAGGGGAAAGATCTCGGTATTCAAAGACCCATCATGCCTTAGAGTCCTTATCAGGTGATTAGTTCAGTTATTGACTGATAATTTCTATCTTTCAGGATAGTGCATCTTTCCTTAATGTCATACCCAATCATTTCAATAAGTACCCCAAGATCGCACCACATCTCAAAAAATAAACACCACACACACCAAGTTTTCTAACAAATGACATAGATTAAAAATGATCACGCATAGAGCAAATCAAAAATCCTAGATAACTAGAACTATCTCTATTGTAAAGACACCCCAAATGCATCATTAGATTGGTTGTTCTTAATTTCTCTAATTCCCATCAACCACCCGCCTCTCGATGGATCCACTATTATATCTCTCTCCCTCGCCATCACCATGGTAACCTCCCACTTCCATAACCACCACAACTCTGACCACCACCTCCATATCCACCATCACGTATAGATCCCCACCACCACTCAATAACCACCGCCTTCACCATCGCTAGATCTAGACTGTTGATAGTGATGTTCCCATCAAGGTTCTACCCATTCTTAGGGTTTAGGTTTGGATTTAGGTTTTAGGTTTTAGTTTTAGTTTTATTTTTTTAATTTATAGTTAGTTTAGGTTTTTGGGGTTTAGGTTGGGTTTAGGGTTTAGGTTTGGTTTAGGTTTGTTTATGGTTTTAGGTTTAGGATATAGGTTGGGGTTTAGGATTTTTAGTGTTTAGGCATTAGGTTTTAGGATTAGTTTAAGGTTTAGGGTTTAGGGTTTTTGGGTTTATTATTTATGGTTTAGGGGTTTGGGTTTAAGGTTTAAGGTTTAAGGTTTAGGTTTTAGGTTTAGGGTTTTTTTGGGAGTTAGCATTTTATTACCATAAAGGAAAAGATACAATGCCTTAAAAGGGTAAAGCTCTAAAATTCTGTTTCTAGAGATACAAGAAACCTAAAGAGCTAAACCCCATCTAAGTACATTAAAAAAAGAAAAGAAAACAAAGACCAAATACAAATAAAAAAAGCATAAGAGAAAAGACATAAAAAGACTAAAACAAATCTTGAAAATAGTAAAAGGATGAGTCAATAGTAGTTCATGATTCCTTTGAGAAAGTAAGATAAGCAAGATCCACAACAACAACACTTAGGTTGACTAGTAACCCATTCCTCTATAAAGTTCCAACTTGTAAAATAAATCTACAAACATTACAAAGGCAAAGTCATAGCTAAAAAGAATAAAAGAAAAGAGAGAAAAAGGAGAGAGAGCTGATAATGAGAAGGCTTAGGCTTAATTAGGATCATCCCAAAGGGCAACAAGACATTTGAGCTTCTAAACTTCAAAAAGAAGGGTTATAATCATATGTAATGCTTCCAACCAGAGAAGAGGTGAGTAACATCAAAGCCATCATAGCCAACATACCGATACAAGAAAACATCAAAGGCCGTCCATAGAGTTCTAGATCTGCACATTAAAAGAGCAACCGCCAAGAACTAGCTAACAATAAAACAAAAAAAAAAAAATAATACTAATCACAATAACCTTGAGAGAGGCTAGAATAAAGTCAGAACACCAACAACAACCATTATCCAAATACCCATCCAAGCTCTAAACCTAGGAAAACCAAAACTAGCCATCAGTAAGCACCAGACCCATGCCAATTAACAGAGAAATAACCAACCAAACCAAGATAGGAGCCCTAAAGACAAAGTCCCAACAATACCAAGCCAAACTAGGGTGAGCAACCATAAAATGACAAAATAGTAAATAAAACCATCAATGAAGGAAACATAATTTGCGACAAATCACCAATAAGATAAAATAACCACACAAAAATAAAGGCAACCACCACCAAAAGGATCAACAAGGTTTGGCCAACACAACAAAAGGCTCCAAACAAATTGTCCAAGAAGTAGGAAAAGACTAACAAGGAAAAAATCAACCAACCAAGATTCAAGGACAACTAAAGTCCTTAACCAAACTAATTAAGTAAAATAGCCATAATGCAACCAAGAACATCCCATCAGTAACCAACAAAGGAAGCATCCCAATAGTAAGGAAAAGTAGAAAACCAACAAAGCACCACTAGAGGTCCAAAAGAAGCACATCAACCATAGGAAGGCAATAATAGACTAGCACTAAAAAACCAAACTTCCCAACAATAAGGACTAACCAGATAGAAGCATAATAATAACATAAAATGTGCGCAAAAAATGCAGAGGCTAATCCGAGAGAATAACCAAACACAAAATCAAGGCAAAAGAAGGATCCAACAATAAATAATAAGGAATGAGGCAAGCCCAAAAGTAGCCATGAAATTCTCCAAAAGAAGGAAATGGCAACAACCAACAACAGCCCACTAGAAAGGCCACCCATTCAACCATAAAAAACCAACAAAAAGTAATTGAAGTTCAAGAGGAGAGCTAACAAACCAACCAATGCAGAATAGAATAAAGCGAAAACCATCTCATCCACTAGCAGAGTAACAATGTAGAGACAATACCACAAAAAAAACCAAGCCAACCTAGGAAAAGATAGGACCGTGTAGCAACCACTGCCAACCAAAAGCAAAGGTCAAAAAATATAACTCAAAAGAAAAAGAAAATAAGTTTGGGTTTATTTAGGGGTTTAGATTTGGGGGATTATTTAGGTTTAGGCTTTAGGTTTAGGAGTTTTGAGGGTTTGGGGTTTATAATTGGGGTTTGGGGTTTGGTTTAGGGTTTAAGTTTAGGGGTTTAGTTTAGAGTTTAGGGTAGTTTAAGGTTTAGGCCTAGTTTGTTTATAAGGTTTTATTTTTAGGGTTTATTTTTGGGTTTAAGATTTTAGTTTTATTGGGTTTTGGGTTAGGGTATGGTTTAGGTTTAGTTTTTTTTTAAATGTAAACCAGTAGGTTTAGGTTTATTTAGTTTATTATTTTATTTATTTTTATTTATTTATTTTATTTTATTTATTTTATTTAGTTTCTTTATTTATTTAGGTTTATTTATTTAGGTTTATATTTTAGTTTATTTTAAGTCAAGTTTAGGTTTAGTTTTAGTTTAGTTTATTTTATTATTTTTTAGGTTTAGGTTTATTTTTTATTTTTATTTTTTGTTTTTAGGTTTAGGTTTTATAAGGTTTATTTTTAGCTTTTATTTTTAGTTTGGGTTTAGGTTTAAGTTTATAGTATATATTTAGGGTTTAGTTTATTTTAGGTTTATTTATTTATTTATTTTATTTAGTTTAGTTTATTTATTTTTATTTAGGTTTTTTTTTAGAAGGTTTAGGTTTATTTTTAAGTTTAAGTTTATTTAGTTTTATTTTATTTTAGGTTTTTTATTTTTATTTTATGTTTAGTTTTATTTTATTTTAATATTTTATTTTAGTTTATTTTATTTTTTTAGTTTAGTTTTATTTTATTTATTTTAGTTTAGTTTTATTTTATTTTATTTAGGTTTAGGTTTAAGTTTTATTTTAGTTTAGGTTTTATTTTATTTTATTTTATTTTATTTAGTTTTATTTTTTATTTTATTTTTTATTTAGTTTAGGTTTTAGTTTTTGTGTTTTAGTTTTTGGTTTAGGTTTAGCTTTAGGGTAGGGTTTAGGTTTTGGGTTTAGGGTTATTATTTAGGTTTTAGGGTTTAATTTTGGGTTTAGGGTTTAGGTTTCAGGTTTAGGGTTCAGGTTTTAGTTTAGGGTTTAGGATTTTTGAATTTTTTTTTAATAGAAAATAAATTCAAATTAAACATTTCTTATTTTTGATTTCATCAACCAAGTAACATGCCAAGTTTTATAAGGCACAAGCGACAACATAGATAAAAAATGAGACTAGAAATCAAAAAAACCCTAGATAACTAAAACCATCTCTAATATAAAGACAGTTCCATAAGTAGAGATCGATCATTCTTATTTCTTCCCATCAACTACTGCTTCTCAGGGATCCACCATCATATCCCATCTCCCTCACCACCACCATGGTGTAACCTCCAACGCCCTCTTGCCTCCATAACCACCATTTTGACCACCACCTCCATATCCACCACACCTCCAGATCCCCCACCACTTATCATAAGCCGCCTCCACCTAACCAGGACAGAGCCTAGTTGAGTGATGTTCAGGTTTTGCCCATTCTTAGGTTTAGGTTTATGGTTTAGGGTTTAGGTTTATTTTTTAATTTATTTAGTTACTTTAGTTTAGGTTTATAGGGGTTAGGGTTTATGCTTTGGGGACACCATGGATACATGAGAATAACATAGTTCCATCCTCTCTACATCAATGTATGAAGTTCGAGAGGTGGGATCATACTATGTCAAAGGAGATCTCAAGCCATTTAAAGTTCATGTTGATATATGAGGATGTTTTACTACCTCCCTGAAAATCAACAAGTCTATTCTTGCAAACTTGGCCAAAGTTTTAAAAAAAAGGAAATAGAAAAAAAAAAGAAAAAGAAAGAAAAAAAGAAAAAAATAAAAAAGAAAATGAAATAAAAGGAGCAAAAAGAGACTTGGAGGAGGAAGTGGAGCGTGACATTTGATTCTACCCATAGTTCATTACTCCATTCAAACATATGGGTAGACTACCTAACCTCCATCGGAAGGAAGAGGCCAGGGTCAGGAAAACCTCCTTATTGGCCACCCAATAAAAGATATGTCCCAACTACTAAGAGTACACCTACTATCCATATATTCTTAGAATCTCATTCATAAGATGAGTCTTATATGGTTAGATGACCCACTCTTCTTCTAGTAGATTTGGATGACACTTGAGCTAGCTAGCATGAAGATGGCCAAAGCAAAGCATAAGTGTATCCATGTCTATATGTGAAATAATTAGGCATCAGTTCAAAACCTTAGTCTAACCCCACTTTCCTATCAAAAAGTTGAGGGTTTGGTAATTAAGGAAGCCCCTAAGTCATCCACTAGTATGACGACTCAGAGGTTCTTTCTAGGAGATTCATCCTCAAGTCAAGAAGTTGATGTAGAACTTGAAAATTATTCATATAAAGATTTAAAAGAATTACCTTTTGATTGTTACTTGCCTTAGCAAAGAAAGGGTTAACCCACATACTTGGTCAAAGCATGTCAAACTACTCAAAGAATATGGAAGAACAAATGCAAAAGCTCTCAATGAAAATTGCGACTAGGATTCGATACAGTGTGTCCAGGAAATGATGATGATTATTGCATAGTCATCATCAATCATTTGAAATGTTATGGGTTATTTTCAAATCATATAAAATCATATGAGGAGTTATGCTTAGAAACTTTAGATGATCCAGATGATTTTGAAGTCAAATATGCACCACATGAGTTCAAAGAAGAGATCAAGTCAACCATCGACAAGCTCAAGGAAATCAACTTAGGAAATGAAGAAGATCCTCGACATACAATGCTTTATTGAATGAAATTGAAACCAATGACTTTAGCTATTGACTAAGTTTAAGGACTACTTACATGGAGTTATGAAGAGATGCCTGATTGGCTCATGGCGTCCATAAACTAGTAATACTACTACTAACCCTATCATGCAAGCTCTTAGATGCATGCGATTAGACATAGAACAACAAGTTTTTTCTAAAGTCAAGAAACTAACCAATACTAGCTTCATCTGAGAAGAAAAATACCCTACCTAGTTAGCTAGCATTGTCCCAATTAAGAAAAAGATTAGTCAAATTCATATATGCATCAATTTTAGAGATTTAAATAAGGCATGTACAAAAGATGAATTTTTACTACCAATCCTAGAGTTGATGGTGTACATTTCCTCATCTCATGCCATCTTCTTTCATGGATGGCTCATCCGATATAACAAATAAAGATGGCCCCTAAAGATAAAAGAAAACTACTTTTAGAACTTTGATGAATCTATTAAGGTCATTCAACCTTAAAATGCTACATACCAGAGTACTTTCAATCTTCATGAACTCATTCATCCCAAGTCAGGTCGATGATCTCATGGTCAAAAGTAGAGAAAAGGAAGACCAACTATTTAACTTAAGAGAAGATTTTGAATAGTTAAGTCAATATTTCCTCAAAATGAAATGAACCTCCTGAAGTGTGCATTCGAAGTAGCTTCAGGGAAATTCCTTGGGTTTGTTGTCCCACAATAGAATCAAATTGATGAAAGAATCAAGGAATATTAGAAATGCACCCTAAAAGTTTAACTCAACTCAAATCATTCTAAGGCTTGGCATATCTAAGATGATTTATATGCAACCTATCGAGAAGAAGTGCCATTCTCAGACTTGTCAAAATGCCAAGTTCAAGTGGGATGTGTGAGCATTCTTTGAAGACATCAGCATTACTTGATGAGCCATTTCTAGCCCCTATCTTGAACAAGCCACTCATACTTTACATTACTAGATGACTCCCTTGGTGCTTTGTTGGCCAAAGCCAATGAGAAAGGAAAGGAAGATGCACTCTACTACTTTAGCCTTCGCATAATCCCTACTAAGGCTAATTATCCACCCATTGAGAAGCATTTCTTAGCTTTAATCTTTACATCCAAAAAGCTATAGCACCACATGATTTCTCATAAGGAAAACTTGATCTCTGGATAAATCCACTACAATATCTCATGACAGATTCAGATGGTTAGAATGGTCCATGATCCTCGTTTACATTTCCTTATACTCCATGGTGAAATGACAAGTGCTAGGATTTCTTAGCACACCCACTTCCTCAGATTCTTCACTCTTAGTGATGATCACCCGATGAATAAATCATGAACTTAAGGGATACTAGAATTCACCGCTAGAGATGTACTTTGATGGTGCAACTTCCTCTCAGAGGAGAAGAACCACAATCTACTATTTCATGAAAGGTGGATAATAATTCTTAACTCCACTGGATGTGATGAGATTCTCATATCATCTTCTAATCCTTGCACCAACAATGAAGCCAAATATGAGTCTTGACAAAGTTAGCCATTATTTTAAGCATCTAGAACATCAACATCTTCAGAGATTCCTAACTAGTTATCAACCAAATTGTTTGGTCCTATAAGGTTATAAAACCCATGCTCCATCACTACCACAAGTACAAAATAGAGTTGTTGGCCCAAATCCTAGAGGTTATCATTTATAAGATTCCTCGAAGAGAGAATTTTATAGCATATGCTTTACCCAAGCTTGCTAAGGAGTTGGCATGTCCATAGGATGAGTTCATATCAATAAAGGTCCAAAATAAACAAGTCTTATCCCTTATTAAAATTAAACTCATAAAAAATACTCCCTTGAAGGTAAGGTTGCCATTGCCAAGAAGGATGAGGAGTTATATTAGAAGAAATCATTCATGGATTACCCAAATAAAGGCAAACTACCTCAAGAGAAGTCCCAAGCCCATCAACTGAAGCAATGAACACTTTCCTATGCTCTTGTGGATGGTGTCTTGTACTAATGGACTTTCCATAATATATGGTTATGTTGTTTAGAGCACAAGCAAGATCAACCAAGGTACTCAAGATTATGTGGAGCCAACCAATCTGTCCAAGATGAGCCAAGATCAAGAGACTAGATACTACTAGCCATCAATGTGATCAAAGATTGCATGGATACATTATGTGATGCCACCAATGTCAATACACGGTGGTCCTACCCAACACCCAACATTCTACATCCTAGCCTCATGGTCGAGTGTTGGTACATAGTGGGTTTGATTGATCCTCTTCTTCCAAGGGTCATCTTCATCTTAGCCGCTATGAATTAACTCTTTTCAAATGGAGAAGGTGATTCCACCGGAGGTCACAACCCAAGATGTGCTCCAATTTTTTTGGGGATCAGACATATGTCAACACCATCACTATTCTCATAATGGTATTGCATTCAACCCCAGACTTTCTACATTAGAGTTAAATAGAAGTTTTAGTCCTTACTCTCCCATAGAACTCACCAAAATAGGTCATTTAATTTTTATAGAGTTTCAACCATTTTTAGAAGGACCAAGCATGCCAATACCTGCTCAGAGTTAAATATTGTGATTCATAACAAGTTGGTTCATTCTATAGCTTTTCAAGTAGAGATTTATTTAGTTCTAAGACTGATTGTTGCCCATGATGGGACAAGTTTGAACCCACTTGGGAAGGCCCTTTGCATAGAGAAGGCCTACCAAGGAGGATCTAACGCCTTATTAATCATAAGGAGAGCCCAGCTAAATCAATGAGCTCTACTTAAGAAATAATATAAATTATGTTTGAAAGAAATTATCATCAATGAAAATTCCATTTCAAATTCAATCTCTTCATCAAAGTATTCTTGTTTGTGAATACCATGTGTCTTAGTAGGTAAGGAACTGAGTGGAAACATATCCTTCATTGACCAAGACAAATACAAACTACACACAAAAAATATAAAATAAACACATATTTTATCTCTGCTACTGAGTTGAGATAACACCCAACGACTCACTTAATGGCTACTCTAGTGTGTACACCCCTTCTAAAGTGTCACACTTGGGTCTTCTCTTTGGATGATAAGTCTACTATGCTTTCCTTCCTTACAATGCCACTACACACCGATGAGCACTTGTTAGTTTGGTAGGCTTTTACATGGTAATCTATCTCATGTTGGCTTCATTTAAGTGGATGTGAGTGCATGCTTTCTTCTTGGATTAACCAAGCATCCAAGTTAGTATTTGAGATTTAGGATAAGTCCCCTTCCCAAGTGGAAGGTTCATATACTTGATCCCTCTGTGCCCATATCTCAAGTAGATATGCCCCATAATCATAAAATAAAACAAGTTAAAGTCGATTCATCTTAATCCTTGGTGGATTGTAGATTCTATCCCCAAGTGGATCTTTTTTTCCACAAATCATATAATCAAATTCAAACCTTATCCCAATAGATTTTCTTTTTTGCCCTCAATAGACCCTCACATGTCATGTCCAATGCTGGATCCCTTAGATCTCCCTCCATGTCTCATGAAATTCTTATCAAATCTTAATTCTTCTCTTATGCACACCTATACTTCCACCAAAAGGCTATCAATGTATTCATTCAAATTAAATCATCTTAACATTGTAATCAATATTTATGATTTATTTTCCCCAAACTAACTATACAATATCATGCTAAACATATTATATGTGATTAACACACTATATTATATTATAATATATGATGTTATATTATAATTTGTTATAATATAATATATTGTCTAACATTAAACCTCATTAGAATCACTTAAAAGGATCAAATAACAAAATTTTCTCAAAATATGAATAATGTTCATTTTGAATGTAAAATTGTTATTTTTCTATTAGAAATGGTACAAAATAGCATAATTTTAATGTTGCTTCTTGGTGTGTGATGATTCTGTCCAAATTCCTCCATCTAAAACTTTAAATTAACATTTTTGTGAGTTTTGACCCAATGTATTATAACAAAAGTAAAACATACTAAAATGTACAATAACATTTAGTAACACACCACATTCTATATATGTGAAGTTATATTGTTATGTACATTATATTTTAATATACATTCATATAATATATTATGTTACATTACACCCTAAAAGGAATCACTTTAAGAAAAAAAAATATAAAATTTGGTTGAAAAATGAACATTTATTTTGAATGCAAAATTCCATTCTTTTAGTAAATGACACACCATCACCCCCCAATGATGTTCCTTTACACATTTGGCCAAATCCCATCATCTCACCAAATCTATATTTTTGAATTATACTAGAACAAACTCTACTCAATCATACTATAACAAACTAAGATAAAAAACAACAAGTAGTAATACACAATAGTATACTATAATGCATGATGCTACATTATGTTATTGCATCCTATATTATAATACACTATATAATATAACATTATAGTTTATTGCATATCACATCACAAGGGATTTCTTAAATAAAAAATCATTAGTCTAATCAATAATAAAAACTATATATTTTAGTCATATCAATTACATATTTTAAATTGAAATAATATATTATGATACCATGCTCTACCTCTTTATTAATTTGGCCACCCACCATTTTTAAAGTCTAAATCAACATTTTATAAATAATGCTAGTGTATGCTGACATCATGATTATAAAACAATTAAAAAAGAATTTAAAATTCATAGAAATATATGATATATGATGTTATACTACATATATATATAATATTTATTTTGAACATAAAATCTTACTTTTTAGAAACAAGTGGCATATCACACCTTTTGGTACTACAACCTTCCACTTCAAATTTAACAAATTTCATCATATGATTTATTAAATCAATATTTTTATGATTTATATTAATATACTATAAGTATAATACCATAATATACAAAAACATTTCAAAACATCTTATAACATCCAAAACACATCATATGCTCAAATATTATGCTACATTATACTATATATATGGTATTATAATATGATTTATGTTATCAAATCTCTAATAATCATAAAGTCTCTAAACATTTTCTTTAGCTACCATAATTATGATTGTCATTCTTTAGATCTACAATGACATTTTATTCAAGGTTGTATTATGATTTGGGTTATTTGGGGTTATTTATTTTTTATTTATTAATTGTGGGTTTATTAGTGTTTAATTTAGGTTTTACTTTTAGGATTTATAATTTAGGGTTAGGTTTTGGGTTTGGGTTTTGTTATTTTAGGTTTAGATTTTAGTGTTTAATTTATTTTGGTTTATGATTTTAGGGTTTTTGGGTTTTATTTTTTTTATATTTAATTTATTGTTTTATTTAGAGTTTTTGGTTTAATTTTTTTATAGAGAACAAATTTATTCAACATTTCATTTTAATTTCATCAACCAAGTAGCACACCAAGTTTTATAAGACATAACGATGACATAGATCAAAAATGAGCACCCATAAAATAAATAAACAAATAGTAGAATCATCTTTATTATAAATGCACAATTCCATAATTTGGAAAATATTCTTTATTTCTCTAGTTATAATTACTATTTTGAGTGGTGGGATGCCATCATATCTGATGTTCCTCTACCACCACCATATTTATAACTATCCCCTCCCACCTCCATAAACCTGCTTATGAAAACTCCATATCAACCAAAGACCTCTGATAAATAACATCCATTATAAAAAGATAATTACAAAATGTTCTTATGTCATTCTACCCATTCTGGGTTTATCTTATGGTTTCGTTTTTTATTTTGGGTTTTTAATTTAGGGTTTTGCTTGGTTTAGTTTTGGGTTTGGGGTTGGGTTTAGTTTTAGGGTTTTCATTTGGTTTTTAAGTTTATGCTTTTAGGTTTAGGTTTGGTTAGTTTTAAGTTTAGGTTTAGTTTATTTTAAATTAAGTAAACCAAATTTGGTTTATTTAGTTTATTTTTTATTTATATTTTATTTTATTTTTTAATTTCATTTAGTTTAGTTTAAGTTTTATTTTAGTTTTTTTTAGATATTTTTAGAGTTATTTTATTTTATTTTATTTTTATTTTTTAGGTTTTTGTTTTATTTTAGTTTATTTTAGGTTTTATATTTTTAGTTTACTTATTTTTATTTATTATTTATTTATTTAGTATTTAGTTTTTTTTTAGGTTTAGATTAAATTCATATTAAGATTTATTAATAAGTACTCATTATTTTATTTTTATAGGTTTTTATAGTTTAGAGTTTAGATTTTATTTTAGGTTTATTTTAGGTCATTTGATTTTTTATTTATTTTATTAGATTATTTATATTTAGTTATTATTTCATTATTAATTAGTGGTATCATTTATGGTTATCATCTCACCCATTAGGTAGGGTTTAGGGTATATCATATCACATAGAAGATCTCAGGCCTACCATTTTCTCAGCTTTTAGTTTAGGTTGTTTTAGGGAGGGTTTAGGAGGTTTAGGTTATTTTAGTTATAGGGCCCAGTGGTACCCATTAGGGTTTAGGGCCTGTGGTCTGTTTAGGTTTTAGGAGTTTTTAGGGTTTAGGGAGTTTAGGGTTTTAGGGTTTGGTGTTAGAGTCAGGGTATTTTAGGGTATAGTTTTGGGTTAGGATTTAGTGTAGTTTAGAGTTTAGTGTAGGATTTAGGTTTATTTTTTTTTTTAATTAAGTATTTATTTAGTTTATTTTTATTTTTTATTTAGGTTTATATTTTAGTTTATTTATATTTTTTATTTATTTATTTTATTTATTCATTTATTTTATTTTTTATTTAGGTTTATGTTTATTTTTATTTTAGTTTTTATTTTTAGGTTTTTTTTAGGTTTGGATTTTTTATTTTTTATTTTATGTTTAGTTTAGGTTTTATTTTAGGTTTTTTAGTTTAATTTTTAGTTTTATTTTATTTTTTGTTATTTTATTTAGTTAGTTTTATTTATTTAGTTTTATTTATCTTTATTTATTTTAGGTTTAGGTTTTTTAGTTTAGTTTAGTTTATTTTGTTTATTTTTTTATTTTTATTTTATTTAGTTTTATTTAAGATTTTATTTATTTTATTTTATTATATTTGTTTATTTATATTTATAGGTTTCATTTGTTTTATTTTATTTTAGTTTTATATTTATTTTATTTTATTTTTTTATTTATTTTTATTTTATTTTATTTATTTATTTAGGTTTTTTTTTTTTGGTTTTATTTAGTTTAAGTCAGCAGGGTCAGGTTTAGTTTAGTCTAGTAAGTTTTAAGATTTGGGTGGGTAGGGTCAGGGTTAGGGAGTTTAGGTTTTAGGAAACCCAAATGAGAATTTTATTGTCAGAAAGGAGTACAGGTCCATAAGAGGGATAATCTACATTTAGTTTAGAGAAAAATCCTATCTAATACAACAAAAGCAAGGAAACCAAAGAAAAGAAATAAAGATTAAAATAAATAAGAAATGACAGAAATAGATCAGTCCAACTACTAGTCAAGTCTTTTGAGAGTTGCACAATCCACATCAAGGATCCAAAACCTGTGAGAACATTTAAAAGAATCTCAAGCAACTAGAAATAGTAATTAGGCACTACTAGAGAAAATCAAGCCAAAGCCTAAAAAAAGAGCAATATAAGAGAAAATTTCTAAGGCTCGTGCATTCAGATCTTCAAGCAACCACAAATGTGAGCAAGGACTTCAAAAGAAGGGTTAGTCACATGCTACTTTCAACCAAAAGTTAATAGAAAATCATCCACATCATACACTTACCTATGAAGGCCACCTCCAAAATAAATGGTAATCACCCAATCGGACATAGCCTAGAGAACCACCAATAGCCAACCAAAGTGGC
This sequence comes from Cymbidium sinense, assembly GCA_021442155.1. Classification (NCBI taxonomy): domain Eukaryota; kingdom Viridiplantae; phylum Streptophyta; class Magnoliopsida; order Asparagales; family Orchidaceae; genus Cymbidium; species Cymbidium sinense. Next base: position 114,685 of record JAKCPB010001095.1, read on the forward strand.
AAGGAAAATAGACCAAGGCCCCATCTAGGCATAAAAACCACAAAAAGGCCCAACAAAAAGCCAAGTGTAAAAGATCGACAATAGCCATCAAATAATAGCCACCCAAGATACCATATTAGTAAGAAACAATGAACCCACCAGCCCAAAATAGCTACAAAAGACATCCCTATGTGAAACAACCAAAACTTAGAGACAAAACCAAGACCAATTAAGAAAGGGGAAAAGCCAATGCACCAAAGGCATAATACGGAGGCCAACACAATATTAAGGCAATGAACAAGTTGACTTTAGATCCCTAAATAAAATATTCTTCCAAAGCACCTCTAACAAAAGAGGAATATTTTACCACCACCTCAAAGAGATCTCCCAAGTATAACATAAATAAGACTTGAGTGAAACAACTAGAAAATGCAACAAAATGAAAATGCACACAAAGAAAATCATAGAGAACTTAAAATACAGAAAGTAAAATTAATTTCTTAGATAAGGTAATCCAATGTTATCCAGATTAACCAAGCCTCTCAATTGTTTAGGTAAATTTCAATGATCATAAAGAGTGATCATTTAATTTATTTAGATTAGCATATAATCTCAGCATTTCCTTCATGCTAAATGAGAAATTTTAAAGCATACTTGAGATGTTCTAGTATGATTATGTAGGTAGGTAAATCGCATTTATGTTTAGTGGAAGTTAGCATGTCAATGAGTTAGAGAGCATCAACTTCAATCCAAATATTGAAGAAACCTTTTTGAAAACAAATTTCATTTTTTATATTAATTCAACATAGATAATAGAACTAGATTTATTATTCATAGGAATACCACGATATTTAACATCATTTCTATCCATCCATATGAACCAAATAAGGGTAATGGCAATTAAAACTTTGATATGACCTTTCATAGGTTTTTGGAAATAAGCTTCAAGAAATTGATATAAAGAAAGAAAAATGGAAATGGTTAGTATTAAAAAGAACACCATACCAAAATCATAATTTGGAGGCAATAGCACCATTGACAAAACATGATTAACATTTTCAATATGAAATCAATAATAACATTTGGAAAAAAAAAACCTTTATCAGAGTAATCATGGAATGAAGTTTTTTCGAGAATTCTCCAAGTAAGGACGGAATAAGAGATATGGATGATATTATTCCAATGTTTAATAAATACATTAGAAGAAATATGAGCATCTCTAATATATTTTCAAGCCTCTTTAAGAAAAAAATCACCATTATAAGATAGCTTAAAAAGAATTTGATCATACTTGGTGAAAAAGATAGGAATATCAATAAATTAATCCAAAAGAGAGATATGAATAAATTCTCAAAGTTTACTATCATTCCACCTACATTAAGCCAAAGGAATTAACTTTAGTAGTAGCAAGAGAATGGGTAGATAAAAAGAATCAATAGAACCAAATCCAATTGCCTTGCCAAAGAAAGAAGATCCTAAATTTATACCCCAAGATATCGGATTCAAACCTCCCATTTAATGGAGAAAAGCCTTTTCCAAACCGTGGAGTCACCCACTTTATAAGTATAAGAAACCAAGATGCTATCACAAATTAGTCAGGCTATCATTTTTCTAAATATCCAGATTTTATGTAAGAAGGTAGTAATAACAAAATGGAAGCCCACCTTCACCCGAGGACCCAAACATTTAAGCCAAGAAGTCCAATGCATCCTTTTAACTGAATTATTAGAGCCTAGAAAAAATTTATTAAGGAGATGATAAATTTTATTTAAGATAGTTAGTAGGGATAATTGTTTGAATAAGATATAAAGGCATCGAATTAAGAGTACTCTTAAGCAAAGTAAGCTTGCCACCAAAAGAAAGTAAGTGAAATTCCCACACTAAAATTTTATTAGAAATTTTTGGATAAGGTCGTTAAAAGGATGGGATCTTTTTTTACCTTTAAAAAGATGAGCACCCAGATATTTAATCTGGAGTTGTTGGTGTTTAAAGTTATTGATTCTCAAGATATGATTGATTTTGTTATTATAAATTTTAGAGGAGGTAATAAAGTAGCTCTTTCATTCATTAATAGAAAGACCACTTTCTCTACCAAAATTATTTAAAAATTTCTTAAGTCTTTTGATATGATGAAAGGAAGCATTAGAAAAGATAATGAAATCATCAAAAGCTAAGATCAAAAAAATAGGATACCACCAAGAGTTCTAAAGTACATCTTACAATTGTTATTGAATAAATCATTTAAACTCATAAAAAGGTATTCCACAACAATAATAAATAAAGATGGGGATAAAGGATCTCCTTGTCGCAAACCACAAGAAGAAGAAAAAAAAGCCTAAAGCTTCACCATTAAGAAGAATAGAAAACTAGACATTATTAATACAGTTTTTAATAAGGTTAATGAAATTATCAGAGAAACCAAATAAATGCAGAATATTTAACAGAAAATCCCAGGAGATATTATCAAAGGCTTTAGAAATATCTAATTTAAAAAGGATGTTATCACCTCTAGTTGGAACATCCAAATCATGAATAAGCTCTTGAGCAAAAAGTATGTTATCAAATATAGATCTCCCTCTAATAAACCAGTTTAGTTGAGAGAAATAATTTTTTTAAGCAAAGGACTCAGTCTATTAGTAAGAATTTTAGGAATCAATTTATTAAATAGTGCAAAGACTAATAGGTATGAAATCTGGATTAGCTTTTTTAGGTAAGAGAACAATGGAAGTTCTTGAAAAATATTTTGGGAGAGGATTACCAATAAAGAAATCAACCATAGCATCAATTATGTCTTGCTTAATAATAGACCAACAATTTTGAAAAAAAAAAAGAGTAGTATAACCTTCCAGACCAACAATGGAATCAATGTTCATGTTATTGAGAACTTTACCAATCTCATCTTCAGTAGGCAACAAAGTAAGCTAATGATTGTCATCATTGGTAATAATAGAGGGGATCAAATGAAAATTAGAAATTGTTTCATAAGAGTGGCTTTTATTAAGCATATTTCTAAAGTGGTTAATAATAGAATCTTTAATAACATTAATATCAGTGACCCAATCTCCATTATGACTTTTAATTTTTTTCGATAGGATTCAAAGCTCTCTTCTTATTAAATAATGCATGAAAATACCTGCCATTCCTGTCCCCATCAGCAATATGTTTACTAACAGCTTTTTACCGCCAATAAGTCTCTTCCATGTTATGATAATTAACAAGATTATCTTTTTCTTCATTCAAATCCTTAAGCTTAGAAGAATCAGTCAAAACAACATTTTCAAAATCACAAACCAAAAATTCCATGTTTTTTATATTAGCAAAATGGTTTTTAAAATAATGTTTGTTCCACCAAACCAGATTTTGTTTGAGCCTTTTCAAGCTTAAACCATAATCTATGCATACCCCTAATCAAATTATCAAGGTGTAAAGGGGCAATCCAATTCATTGCCATGACTTTAAGAAAATCTAGATGCTGAATCCACATATTTTGAAATATGAAAGAGGACTAGGTGTTTAATCTTTTCGAGTTATCTTTAACAAAAAACCAAAAGAGGGCATGATCGATAAAGTTCTACTCAAATGGTCAATAAAGAGGCCATTGATTAATCCAATGAGAGTTGAAAAGAATTATATCAAGATGTTGCCAGAGCTTAGAGTTTTTCCAAGTATAATTAGAGCCTTTAAAGCCAATGTCAATGAGATTGTAATCAAGAATCAAATTTGAAAATTCTTCCATAGAATAAACATTGGGAGAGCAACCACCCCTTCTTTCAGATGAGTACAGAATAGTGATGAAATCACCCCCAACCAACCAAAGTTTGTTAACAGAAAGAGCAAAACTTCTAAAATTCTCCCAAAGAACATTCAGCCTCTATTAAGAAGCATAAACAAAAGAGCCAAGCACATAAGAATCACAAAAAGAAATTTGAGCATTGACAACTTGTTGAAGATCATCTAAAATTAAAACATTTAAGAGGCTATTCCAAAAGCACCAAATTTTATTACTAATGTTAGAGAAAAAATTACTAAAACCATGCATTCTATAGAGGTTCAATAATAATAATTAAGAGATATTGTTAATTCTATAAAGATTTCTAATAATGATTATGAACAAAGGGTACCAACTCTAACATTCCAAATAAGAGAATTAAACATAAAGAAAATTGTAAAAGGAAATTAAATGATAATAATAAAGAGAGAGACAAAGAATAACAAATCCTCTTCAAAGCCAAAATTGAAACAACACATTATTTATGTGAAGAGGATCCATCTAGTAGATCAAGATAAGAGAGGTTGCTCTAGAGTTCTTAGTTTTCTTTTGAAAGATAGTTTTGAATTTTGTGTTTTTATAAAGTGTCACCATCAAAAAGAGATTGATTTGAAATATTATTAATAGGATAAGAATCAACAAGAACATCTCTAATGACAACTCCCCCTCTTCCAAATCAACATTTTGTTGAAAAGTGGGATTAGAATGAAGATCAATCTTGGAAGGAGAAGAAATTATACAAAAAACAATTACCAATGTCAGAATTAGTGTTTTGGTCAAGAATTTTAGCCACATTCAAGTTATCATTTAAAACCTCATTCTCATTAATTAATGTCGGCAAACAAGCAGGAATAGACTCATTAGAGAATGAATCATCATTTTTTAGCCTCTTTGAATTTGGAATTAGCCATAATAGGCATAATCTCATGTAAAGAAAGGTTGTTGGAAAAATCATATTTTTCAACATTATTAGTACCTTTGTCATGGTCAAAATGAGAAGCAGAAACAACAATTTTAGGAATATCAAAAAATGCCAAAGAATCTGACCTAATATCAACATTTAAGTTATTTTTAGGCACAAAAATAGCTTCATTAACTTTATCAATAGCTAATTTAGAGTTAGGATCATTCAAAATTTTCTTTTTAAGATGCAGGTGTAGGACAAAACACTTTGAATTATCATGACCATGTATCTTTGAAAGGGAACAGAAAACCAAAGAATTTTCAAATTCGACCTTTTGTAAATAACCAAACTTCTCAAATCTAATCCATACATCCTTAGGTTGTTGCTTTAGAAATGTCAAATTCAACCAATATATGAGAAATAGAGGGACATGATCTTATAGCGGTCGCTTGATTGATTTGGACTGACCGACTGAAAAGAGCCCTGACAATAAATAAAACCTGGTGGGTAACATAATGAATTCTCATATTTGGAAGAGCTAACCACACAATAATAATAGGTGATTCCTTCTTTATATGAAAAAGGGGACACCACTTCAACAAATGCATTTGACAATTAAAGACAAAATAAGATCGACGTGAGAAAACCCTTGAAGAATCCAAATCATTCGTATGTTGAATCAGAGTATGTCTTGGATTGATCAAGGCAATAGAGAAAGAACCTAAAAGTTTAAGGTTATGAAAAAAAGATTGGATCTTATCCAAATTTAGCTGGCGTAAAGAAAATTTTCCAATCAAAGTAAATTCGAAAGGTTTTGCAAGTTTTTTTACATGAAGATCCGAACACATGATCACAAGCATACCTCAAAAAGAAGTCAAAAATCAGATTCATCGAGTTAGAAGTGCTGGAGCTCTTTCCATAAAGTGCATCCTTAAGGGATTTAATAGTAGGAATGGCATTAGGTTTGGCAAACCCCATACAATCGGATGCCTTAGCTAGATCATCCAAAATAGGAGAAATAAGCTGCGGGTTTGAAGTCACCACAACCATAATCAGAAGGATCCACTAAAAATGTAAGACAGGGATGTGCTGATGAACGGGAAAATGAAATCACCAAAGCATCGCAAGGGAGAGGGGGGTTTAGAGGTTTATGTTTATTTTATTTAGTTTATTTAGTTTAGTTTTTATTTTGTCTTTAGGTTAGGTTTATTTTAGGTTTATTTATTTTAGGTTTTATTTAAGTTTATTTAGTTTATTTAGGTTTAGATTTAGGTTTTTAGGGTTTAGGGTTTAGGTTTAGGGTTTTAGGTTTTAGGGTTTAGGGTTTTTAGGGTTTAGGGTTTACAATTTAGGTTTTAGGTTTAGCGATCAGTTTTTAGTTTAAGGTTTAACATTTTTGGGTTTTTTTTAACAGAGAACAATTTCATATTCGATATTTCTTCTTTTCAATTTTATCAACCAAGTAATGCACCAAGTTTTCTAAGACACAAGCAACAACATAGATAAAAATTGAGCATGCATAGAGCAAATCAAAAACCCTAGATATCTAGAACCATCTCTACTATAATGACACAATTTCATAAGCAACATATTAGATCGATCATTCCTCAGTTTCTCCAGTTCCCATCAAAACCACTCCAACCTCACGAGTAGCGAGATCCACCATCATATCCTCGACCTCTCCTCCCACAGCTAACTGTCGCTCCTCCTCCATAACCACCACTATTATTTTGACCACCACCTCCATATCAACACCTCTCTAGATCCCCCACCACCACTATGATAACTGCCTCCACCTTCACCTCACCATCTGACTGAGCTTGCTGAGGTGATGTTCCTATCATCAAGGTTCTCCCATTCTTAGGGTTTAGGTTTTGGTTTAGGTTTATTAGGTTTTAGGATTTAGGTTTATTTTTTAATTTATTTAGTTACCTTAGGGTTAGGTTTAGGGTTTAAGGTTTAGGGTTTATGATTTAGGATTTCGGGTTTAGGGTTTTAAGTTTTATGTATTTAGGGATTATGGTTTATGGCTTGGGTTTAGGGTTTATGGTTTAGTGTTTAGGCTTTATGGTTTATGGTTTTTAGGGTGTAAGGCTTGTTTAGAGTTTAGGGTTTATGGTTTTATGGTTTAGGGTTTAGAGTTTAGTGTTAAGGGTTTTGGGTTTATGGTTTAGGGTCTTCTTTTTCTTGGCAAAGTTAAAATTTTATTACAATAAAAGGAAAAGACATAATGTTCTTAAAAGGGGTAAAGCTCTAAAATTCTACTGCTCTTAGAGCTACAAGAAACTTAAAGAGCTAAACTCCCATCTAAGTACATTAGAAAAAGAAAACAAAATAAAAGAGCAAATACAACTGCTAAAAAGCATAAGAGAAAAAGGCACAGAGTAAGATTAAAACAAATCTTGAAAATAATAAAAGGATGTGTCAACAGTAGCTCATGATTCCTTTGAGAAAGCAAGATCCACAACAACAATGCTTGGGTTGACTGACTAATGACCATTCCCTCTGCAATGTTTCAACCTATAAAAGAAATCTACAAAACACTACAAAGGCAAAAGTCATAGCTAAAAAGGATAAGGATAAAGAGAGGAAATGATAAAGCCGAGAGAAGGTTCGACCGCTAGGGTCATCTCAAGGGGTAACAATACATATAAGGATCCAAATTTCATAAAGAAGGGTTACAATCATATGTAATGCAACTAGAAAGAAGAGGTGAGTAATATTAAAGCCATCGTAGCCAGCATACCTGATACACGCAAACATCCAAGGCCAGCAGTCTATAGAGTTCCAGATCATGCATCATTAAACAAAGTGTAACCCACCGACAAGCTAAAAAACCACAACCAAAACCACAACAGACTAATCACAATAACCCAGAGAGAGACTAGAATAAAGTTAGAGCACCAACAAAAGACATTATCCAAATACCTATCCAAGCTCCAAACCAGGGAAAACCAGAACCAACCATCAAGAAAGACCAATTATATCGAGAAACAACCAACAAAACTAAGATAAGAGCCCTCAAGCCAAAGTCCCAACAAGTAGCAATCACCAAACTAGTGTGAAAAAAATGACTAAACAACTCAAAATGAAACCATAAATTGAAGGAAACATAAGTCGCGGTAAATTAGAGAAGATATAACCACATAAAAGGGGGGCAACCACCAACCACCAAAAACAAAAAAGTCCAATCCAGAAGGATCAATAAAGGTTTGGCAAGCAGATCAAAATGCTCCATCAAATTCTCTAAGAAGAAGGAAAAGACCAATAAATAAAAAAAGCAACCAACCAAGATTCTAAGGACAACTAAAAGTCTTCTAACCAAACCAGCTAAGTAAAATAGCCATAAGGCAACCACCAGAGAATAGCCCATCATAAGTAACCAGCATAGGAAGCATCCCCAATAGATAAGGAAAAGTAGAAAAACCAACAAAACCCCACACAATAGAGGTCCAAAAGAAGCACAACCACTAAAGATAGGCAACAACAGTAGCTAGCCAGGACCAGTTGAAAAGCTAAACATCACAAACAATAAAGACTAACCCAATAGAAAGCATAATAACAACACAAAATGTGTTGCAAACAACACACCAATAGATTCTAATCCTAGGAGAATAACCAAACAAAAAATGAAGGCAAAATAAGTATCCATCAACAAACAATAAGGAACTGGGAGGCAACCCTCAAAAAAGTAGGCAAGAAATTCTTCCAATGAAGGCCCATAAAGGAAACAACCAACAGTAGTTCCTACTATGAAGGTCACCCATCCAACCATGGAAAACCAGGAAAAAGTAATCCGAGTTCTAGATGAGAGCCAACAAACCAACCAGTGCAAAATATAGAATAAAGCTAGAGAAAAAACTATCTCATCCACCAGTAATAAGAGTAACAAGGCAGAGAAGACAACAACCACGAGGCCAAGAAAACCAAGCCAACCTAGTCTGGAAAAACAAGAACCACCAGGTTGAAACCACTAGGCCAACCAGAATGTAAGCGGTCAAAAATAAAACCTAGCTCGAGCTAAAAAGTGAAAATAAGTTTAGGGTTTAAGGTTTAGGGTTGTACAGTTTTGGGTTGTAGGGGGGTTTAAGGTTTATAGTTTAGGGTTTAGGCTTAGTTTAGGGTTTAGGTTAATTTTGGTTTAGGGTTTAGGGTTTATGGTTTTTAGGGTTTAGGGTTGAGGGTTTAGGGTTTTAGGGTTTAGGGTTTTTTAGGGTTTAAGGTTTAGGGTTTAGGGTTTAGGGTTTACTTTTAGGTTTATAGTTTTTTTAAAATTAAGTAAACTAGTAGGTTTAGGTTTATTTAGTTTATTTACTTTATTTTTTATTTATTTTAGTTTATGTTATTTTTTATTTTATATAGGTTTATTTTTTTATTTTTATTTAGTTTAGTTTTTTATTTTAGGTTTATTTATTTTTTTTAGGTTATTTATTTTAGTTTATTTTTTAGCTTAGCTTTATTTTTATTTTACTTTTTAGGTTTATGTTTATGTTTTTTTTTTTAGGATTAGGTTTTAGGTTTTTATTTAGGTTTTATTTTTTAGTTTAGATTTATTTTAATTTTATTTTATTTTATTTAGTTTAGCATTTAGTATTTATTTTAACACTACCATTGCCGGTCCCAAGTTCGGATGCAAAAAGTGGAGGGTTGCATTAGGTAGTCGACAGCCAGCGTAAAATTTGTCAAAATAATCATGACATGAATCCTTTAAATCATTGTGTTAATGCTAGGGCATCCTAGTGACGCCATGTGGCTCAATACGGAAAAATGTGCTAGCCGGGGTCTTGTACATTGTTAAATAAGCAAGGGTTCCCACATTATGGATCGGATCAAAGAAGTTAGTCCATGAAACTAGAATTAGGTTATGATCTTGGAATATAGGTATTTTACGTAAATTAATGGAATTAATATTATGGTTCAAAGATAAATATTTTATCTTTTAAGAAACTAAATGGGTTGGTGAGAAGGCCAAGAGATTGATAGTTTAGGTTTTAAACTTTGGTATTCGGTAAAAGTCAAACTAGAAATGGTGTAGGTGATTATAGATAAAAGTTTGAAGGATAATGTTATAAGTATTAATAGATGGGAGATAGAATTATAACTTTAAAGATTATTGTTGATACTAAGATTATCAATGTTATAAGTGTCTATGCCTCATGTAGGTTTGGAGGTATGCTCAAATGAAAATTTTGGAATGAATTAGAGATTAATACAAAATATACCTCTTGAAGAAAAGTATTTATTGGGGTAGATTTAAATGGACATGTTGGTAGAGGTAGAAGATTTTAAAAGTATTCATGGTGGTTTGATTTGGAGTGATTAATGAAGAAGGTAGGACTATATTAGATTTTTCCTTAGCTTATGATTTGTAGTTGCTAACACTTTATTTAAGAAAAGATATGAACATATTATTACTTATAAAATGGATCTAGTAAAACCGTTGATTATTTTGATAAGAAAAATAGATCATTTAGATTGTAAAGATTGTAAGGTCATTCTAAGTGAAATTTTAAGTACCCAACATTGACTATTTGTTTTAGATTTTAAGATGAAAGGTTGTAAGAGAAAAAATAAACTAAATTATTGTCCTAGAATTAGATGGGGACACTTAAAGAACACAAATAAAAATATTTTTAAGAGCAAGCTACAAGAAATTAGAATTTGAGATATTCATAAGGAAGTTGATTTTTTGTGGGAAAAAATATCAAGTGAAATTAAGCAAATTGCTAAAGATGTGCTTGGAGAATCAAAAGGAAAAGCTTTTAATAAGATAGGTGGTGGAGTCGAGTGTGCAAAAAGATAAGAAATAAGACATTGTTATAAAACTTTAGATGCAAAAACTTGGAGAATTGGGAAAGATATAAAGTGGCCTATAGAGATTGTAAGAAAGCAATATATGATGCAAAAAATTTAGCTTTTAGTGATTTATACAATAGATTAGATACCAAAGAAGGTGAAAGATGTATGTATAATTTATAACCAAAGAGATAGGAGAAGTAAAGGCATAGTTCATATTAAGGATGAAAATAATAAAGTGCTTATCTTAGAAAAGAGATATTGAAAATAGGTGGATGAGGTATTTTGATAAACTTTTCAATGAAGGATCTCAGTAGATTGATTTTAACAACTTAATACCTTATAGAGAATTTCATTTTAATCCAGATAAGAACTGGTTAAGAAGCTTTAAAGAAATGAAATGTGGAAAAGCAAGTAGGACCGATAATATTCCAATAGATTTGTGGAAATGTTTAGAGATCAAGGAATTTCTTGGCTTACAAATCTTTTTAATGTTATTTTAAAGACTAAAAAGATGCCATATGAGTGGAGAAAGAGTTTTTTGGTTCCTATATTTAAGAATAAAGGTGATGCACAAGAGTGTGCAAATTATAGAGGAATTAAGTTAATGTGCCATACATTAAAATTATGGGAGAGAGTAATTGAGCATAGGTTACGTGATACGTAAGTTTCTCACAATCGCTTGGTTTCATGCCGGGCAGATTTACTATGGATGCTATACATTTGTTAAGAGGTTTGATGGAGAAGCATAGAGAAAGTAAGAAGGATCTACATATAATATTTATTGATTTAGAGAAAGCTTATGATAAAGTCTCAAGAGATGTTCTTTGGAGAGTTCTAGAACGAAAGGAGTTAATATTTATATTCAAGTCATTAAGGATATGTATACTAGAGTCAAGTTACTTGTGTCCAAACACAAGGAGGATTGACAAAATATTTTCCTATTTCGCTTGGATTACATCAAGGATCAACATTAAGCCCTTATCTTTTTACTTTAGTTATGGATGTTCTTACAAGGCATTTACAAGAAGATGTACCTTGTTGTATGCTTTTGTCGATGACATTCTTCTTGTTGATAAGACTAGAGAGGAGTCCAACAAACTTGAATTATGGAGGTCAACTTTAGAGTCTAAAGGTTTTCATTTAAGTAGATCTAAAACTGAATATATGTAGTGTAATTTTAGTTGTAGAAGTTTTAGTGGTAGTGTTGTGACTTTAGGTGATCAAGTCATTAATAAAAGTGAGCGATTTAGATATTTAGGCTCTATTATTCAAAATGATGGTGAAATAGATGGAGATGTTATTAGTAGAATTCAAGTTGGATGGTTGAAGTGGAGGAATGCGGCCTATTATGTGATAGAAAAGTTCCACTTAAACTTAAGGGAAAATTTTATAAGATGGTGGTAAGACCCGAATGACTTATGGTGCGTAATGTTGGCCAATAAAAGAGAAGCATAAGACTAAGTTAAGTGTTATAGAGATGAGGATGCTCGTGGATGAGTGGCTTTACTCTTAGAGATAGAATGCAAAATGAGTAACGGAAAAAGTTGGAGTAGCTCCAAAGGGTAGATAAGATTAGGGAGAGTCGCCTTAGATGGTTTGGCACATAAAGCCTACGTCGATGATTAGGAGAGTAGATGCATTAGATTTGCCTTATGTTAAGAAAGGTGAGGTAGACCTAAAAGACTTGGTTAAGATGTATAAAAAATGATCTTAGTATACTTGAATTAAATGAGAATTTGACACATAATATGACACTGGAGATGAAAGGATTCATGTAATGACCCACCGTGGGATTAAGGCTGTTGTTGTGTTGTTGTAGTAGTGTTTAGGTTTGGTTTAGGTTTTATTTATTTTATTTAGTTTAGTTTAGGTTTATTTTATTTATTTTATTTTTAAGTTTTCTTTAGTTTAGGGTTTAGGTTTATTTTATTTTATTTTTTAGGTTTATTTTAGGTTTAGGTTTATATTTAGTTATTTTATGTTTATTTTATTTTATTTTAGATTTAGTTTTTTATTTATTTATGTTTTATTTTTTTAGGTTTATTTTATTTTTTAGTTTAGTTTAGGTTTTAATTTATTTTATTTTAGTTTAGTTTTATTTATTATTTTATTTTTATTTTAGGTTTAGTTTGTTTAGTTGTTTTATTTTGGGTTTTATTTTAATTTTGCTTAAGTTTTTTTATTTATATTATCTTTGGTTTTATTTAGTTTAGGTTTATGTTCTAGGTTTATGGTTTTTTTAGAGTTTAGGGTTTAGCTTTGGATCTGCTCAGTTCCACCCATTGCAGGTTTAGCCAAGGTGGCCTAGGTTTAGGTTTAGGGCCTAGGTAGGGTTTGTGGGAGCTCAGTGTTGGTTAGTTTAGAGTTTATCACAGGGTTGTGGGTTTATCTTGTTTTCTTTATTAATTATTTTACACAAGAAACTAACGAGGGCTAGTAGTTGGGTATATAGCCAGGGGTCAGGGTTTAGGGCCTGGGTTTAGGGTTTTATGTGGCCTAAGATTTAGGGTTTGGGGTGGAGAGGATTTAGGTGGGTTGGCTCAGGGTAGATAAAGATTTGGTTTGTGGTGGGGTTATTTTTAGGTTTAGGGTATTTTAGGTGTAGGGTTTTTTTTTAATTTAGTAAAGTGGTAGGTTTAGGTTTATTTTATATTTAGTTTATTTTTAATTTATTTTATTTATTTTATATTTATTTTCTTTATTTTTATTTAGTTTAGTTTATTTATTTTAGATTTATTTATTTTAGTTTATTTTTTAGGTTTATATTTAGGTTTATGTTTATTCATTAGCTTAGTTTTAGTTTTTCTTTTATTTTTTTGTTTAGGTTTTATTTAATTTTTTATGTTTAGGTTTAGGTTTTTTTTTTGTTTTTTTTAGGATTAGGTTTTAGATTTTTATTTTAGGTTTATTTTTAGGTTTTATTTTTTAGTTTAGGTTTATTTTTAGTTTATTTTATTTTATTTAGTTTATGGTTTAGGTTTTATTTTAGGTTTAGGTTTAAGTTTTATTTATTTTAGTTTAGTTTTTTTTTAGGTTTAGGTTTATTTTATTTTTTTTATTTTATGTTTAGGTTTTTTTTAGTTTTGGGTTTAAGTTTTATTTTTTATTTATTTTTTGGTTTATTATTTAGGTTTAAGTTTTTATTTAGTCTTTATTTTATTTTATTTTAAGTTTATTTTATTTTTATTTTATGTTCAATTTTTATTTTATTTAGGTTTTTTATTTTTCAGTTTATTATTTTTAGTTTAGTGTAGGTTTTTATTTACTTTATTTTTGTTTGGTTTTTTATTTTTATTCTATTTTATTTTTTAGGTTTAGGTTTATGTTTAGGTTTTTTAGGTTTAGGATAACTTTAATTATTTATTTTATTTTGTTATTTTATTTAGGTTTAGTTTTATTTATTTTATTTTTAGTTTGTTTATTTATGTTTTAAGTTTTAGGGTTTAGGGTTTGTAGTTTAGGGTTTGGAGTTTGGGTAGGGTTTAGAGGTTAGATTTAGGGTTTAGGGTTAATTTAGGCTTAGGGTTAATTTTTTATTTTTATTATTATTTATTTTCTTAAAATTAACTAAACCAGTTATGATTTAGTTTATTTTATTTTATTTAATTTAGTTTATTTATTTTTGGTTTATGTATTTTAGTTTATTTTAGGTTTAGGTTTAAGTTTATGTTTATTTTAGTTTTATTTTATTTAGGTTTAGGTTTTATTTTTGTTTTAAGTTTAGGTTTAGGTTTTATTATTTTTTTGGGTTTAGTTTGGTTTTATTTTAGGTTTATTTTTAGGTTTTCTTTTTTAGTTTAGGTTTATTTTTAGTTTATTTTTTTATTAAGTTTAGGATTTAGGTTTAGGTTTTGGTTTTATTTATTTTAGTTTAGACTATTTTAGTTTAGGTGTAAGCTTCTTTTATTTTGTTTATTTTAGGTTTAGTTTCTTTTAGTTTGGGGTTTAGGTTTTAATTTTTTTTATTTGTTTTTAGGTTTATTTTTTAGGTTTAGGTTTTATTTAATTTTTTATTTTATTTTATTTTAGGTTTATTTTATTTTTATTTTATGTTTAGTTTTATTTTATTTATGTTTTTTATTTATAAGTTTATTTTATTTGTTAGTTTAGTTTAGGTTTTCATTTATTTTATTTTAGATTAGTTTTTATTATTTATTTCATTTTATTTTTAAGTTTAGGTTTAGTTTTTATTATTTATTTGTCAACCAAGTAACGCACTAAATTTTCTAAGACACAAGCGACAACATAGATAAAAAATTAGCACGTATAAAGCAAATCAAAAATCCTAGATAACTAGAACTATCTCTGCTATAATAACATAATTTCATAAGTTCAGACTTCGTTCCTCAATTTCTCTAGTGGATCCACCATCATATCTCGACCCCTCCTCCACCACCGATGGTCAGAACCTTCAGCTCCTCCCCTCCATAACCACCACTATTACCACCATCTCCATATCCACCACACTCCAAATACCACCACTATGATATCCTCCTCCTCCACCACCAGATATAGACTAAGCCTAGTTGGCAATGATGTTCCTATTGTCAAGGTTCTGCCCATTCTTATGGTTTAGGTTTAGGTTTAGGTTTATTAGGTTTTAGGGTTTAGGTTTATTTTTTAATTTATTTAGTTACTTTAGGTTTAGGTTTAGGGTTTAAGATTTTGGGTTTAGGGTTTATGGTTTAAGGTTTAGGGATTTAAGTTTTTTGCTTTTAGGGTTTATGGTTTATGGTTTAGGTTTAGGGTTTAGGGTTTAATGTTTAGGCTTTATGGTTTATGGTTTTAGGGTTATTAGTTTAGTTTTGGGTTTTAGGTTTAGGGTTTAGAGTTTAGTGTTAAGGGTTTAGGGTTTTCTTTTTTTTATTTGGGAAAGTTCAAATTTTATTACAATAAAAGGAAAAGACCTAATGTTCTTAAAAGGGGTAAAGCTCTAAAATTCTACTACTCTCAGAGTTATAAGAAACTTAAAGAGCTAAACTCATTTCTAAGTGCATTAGAAAAAGAAAACAAAATGAAAGAGAAAATATAATAGCTAAAAAGCATAAGAGAATAAGACAAAGAGTAAGACTAAAATAAATCTTGAAAATAGTGAAAGGATGTCTCAGCACTAGCTCATGGTTCCTTTAAGAAAGCAAGATCCACACCAACAACACTGGTTGATCAGGTAATGATCATTCCCTCTAAAGTTCTAACTGTAAAAGAAATACAAAACACTACAAAGGAAAAGTCATAGCTAAAAAGGATAACGATAAAGAGAGGCAAATGATAGAGCTGAGAAAGAGAAGGTTTAGACACAGTTAGGGTCATCTCAAGTAGCAACAATACATTTAAGGATCTAAACTTCATAAAAAAGGGTTACAATCATATGTTTAGGTTTAGGTTTTATTTGAGGTTTATTTAACTTAGTTTAGGTTTTTTTATTTTAGTTCATTTTTTAGGTTTAGGTTTAAGTTTAGGTTTATTTTAGTTTAGTTTTCTTTTATTATATTTTGGTTTTATTTATTTTATTTTTAGGTTTAGTTTATTTTTATTTTCAGGTTTAGGTTTTAGGTTTTAATTTTAGGTTTATTTTAAGTTTATTTTAGTTTAGGTTTAGGTTTATTTTGTTTATTATTTTATTTAATTTAGGTTTAAGTAGTTTAGTTTAGTTTAGTTTAGTTTATGCTTTATACATTAGTTTTTTTATTTTAGGTTTAGTTAATTATATATTTTTTAGTTTTTACCATTTATGCTTTTTATTTTTAGTTTTATTTTATTTATTTATTTTATTTTTAGTTTTTTATTTTATTTTTTTTAGGTTTAGGTTTTAGTTTATGTTTAGTTTAGGTTTATTTTATTTTATTTTTAGAGTTGTTTGAATTTTTAGGTTTATTTTAAGGTTTATATTTTAGGTTTAAGATTTATTATTTTATCATTAGGTTTATTTTTATTTTACATTTATTTTATCTTATTTTATCCAGTTTATCTTTTTTTAGTATAGTTTAGGTCTTATTTATTTATTTTATTTTATTTTAGATTAGGTTAATGTTTTAATTTATGTTTTATTTATTTTCCATTTATTTAGGTAGGATTTATTTAGTACAGTTTTTTTTTTGGTTTGGGTTTAGGGTAGGTTTAGTGGCTCAGTGTTTCAGCTTTAGTGTAGGGTATTCCATATTTTAGGGTTAGTAGGGTAGTAGTTTTAGGTTATTAATAATAAGTTTATTTTTATTTTATTTATGTATTTTAGTTTAGGTTTATTTTAATTTATTTTTTTAGTTCTTTTTGGTATTTATTTTATTTATTTTATAGATTTTTTTAAGTTTATGTTTTATTTAGTTTTAATTTATTTTATTTTATTTATTTATTTATTCGTTTATTTGGTTTTATCTATATAGTTTAAGTTTTATTTATTTTATTTTTTTATTTTATTTATTTTTATTATTTCTTTATTTAAGTTGGTTCAGTTTAGGTTTTAGTTTAGATTTTTTATTTTATTTATTTTGATCTTATTTGGTTTATGTTTATTTATTTCTTTAATTTTAAGTTATTTATTTTAGTAGCATTTTTGGCTCAGGTTTAGTTTAGGGTTGGATTTGTGGGTTTTCAGGGTCAAGAGTTTAGGTTTAGTTGTGGTCTGGTGGGTCAGTAGTGTGGTTTGGTAGATTTGGGTTTTTAGGTTGTGGTTTTAGGTGTGGTTTTTTAGGATTAGGGCTCAGTGGTTAGGTCAGTTTTGGGTTTTATGGTTTTCCTGGTATTTTAAGTTTTTAGGGTCCAGAGTTTTAGTTTAGTTTAGTTTGGATTTAGGGTATTTTTATAGTGGTTATAGTTTTTGGGTTTATTTATGGCTGGTTTAGGTTTTTTTTTTTAAAATTATGAATAAGTTTAAATTCATTTAGTTTATTTTTATTTATTCAATTTTATTTAGATTTATTTTTTATTTTTATTTAGTTTAGTTTATTTATTTTAGGTTTATTTTTTTTAGTTTTATTTTATCTTAGTTTATTTTAATTGAGTTTTATTTTTTTTTATTTTATTTTTTAGTTTATTTTTATTTTATTTTATTTTTATGTTTTATTTTAAGTTTATTTTATTTTATTTAGTTTAGGTTTTTTCATTTTGGTTTAGTTTATTTTAGTAGTTTATTTTGTTTAGATTTTTTTCATTTTAGGGTTTTTAGGTTTATCTTTATTTTTGGTTTATAGGTTTATTATTAGTTTTATTTATATTTTATTTTATTTTAGTTTATTTTATTAGGTAGTTTATTTTATTTAAGTTTTAATTTTAGTTTAGTTTGGGTTATTTATTCATTTATTTTAGTTTAGTATTTATTTTAAAATTTGTCTAAGTGATAGGTTTAGTTTATTTTATATTTATTAGTTTTAAGTTTATAGTTAGTCAGGTTTAGCTTAATATGGCCTAGAGTGAGTCAGTAGGGTGTGGAGTGGTGGGTTTGGGATTGAGAGTATGGTAGTGGCCTGGGGTAGTAGGGTTGGGTCAGGTTTTGTGTGGTAGATTTAGGTCATGGTAGGTTTAGAATTAGTTTGGTGGGTTGTGGTGGGGTAGGTTTGGGGTCAGTAGGGTTTAGGTATAGGTCTTTAGTAAGTCAGTTTATTTATATTTTATTTATTTTTTTTGTTTTTGGTCAGCTTACTTTATTTATTTTATATGTTTTTTATTAGGGTTTATTTTATTTATCTATTTTATTTAAACGTTTATTTTAAGATGGGTCTTTATTTTATTTATTTATTTTGTTTATTATTTTTTTTAGGCATATTTATTTTATTTAGGTTATTTTAAGTTAAGTTTTATTTATTTATTTTAGTTTTTTTTTCTTTTAGATTTAAGTATTTAGTTTAGGTTTAGGTTTAGTTTAGGTTTTATTTTATCTTTAATTTATTTTATTTTGTTTAGTTTCTTAATTATTTGATTTAAGTATTTAGGTTTGGTTAGTTTAGCTTTAAGATTTAGAATTTAGGGTTTAGTAGAGTTTAGGGTTTGTGTTAGTGGTTTGTGGTTTTAGGGTTTATGGTTTTAGTTTTAGGGTTTTAGGGTTTTTTTAGATTTGGGGTTTGTGGTTTAGGGTTATTGTGGTTTAGGGTATAAGGTTTAGGTTTTAGGTTTAGTGTTCAGGTTTTAATTTAGGGTTTAGGATTTCTATTTTTTTTTCTGAGAAGAAATTCAGATTCAACATTTCTTCTTTTTGATTTTATCAACCACGTAATACACCAAGTTTTCTAAGACAAAAGGGACAACATAGATAAAATGAGCATAGAGCAAATCACACTAAATAACTAGAACTGCTCTAATGTAAAGTCATTATAAACAGATCGACAGTTTCTTCGCTTTTCCAGCCCATCGAACCAAGTAGGGATCCATCATCATATCCTCGATCTCTCCTCCCACCATTTTATAACCTTCATCGCTCCTACCTCCATAACTTAACCACCACCTCCATATCCACCAAGATTTCTAAATCCCCACCACCATGATAACCATGCCTTCACCTCCATGCCAGATCTAGACTAATTTGATGTTCCTATCATTTAAATCTTAGGTTTAGGTTTTTTAGGTTTATTATGTTTTTGGTTTAGGTTTATTTTTGAATTTATTATTTTGGTTTTGTTAGATTAAGTTTGTGGTTTAGGGTTTTATGATTTATGCTTTTAGGTTTTTTAGGGTTAAGGTTTTTTTTATTTTAGGTTTTATTTAGGTTTAGGTTTTTTTTGGTTTTTGGGTTTTAGGTTTAAGGTTTATTTTATTAAGTTTTATTTGTGGTTTTGGTTAGTAGTTGGATTTAAGGTTAATTTGGTTTAGTTTGGGGTTTTGATTTATTATTTGGTTAGTTTTAGTTTGGGTTTAGGGTTTAGGTTTGGGTTTTGTGGTTTTAGGTTTGGTTAAGGCTATTTAGTTTAGGTTCATTTGTTAGGTTTGGTTTTTTTTTTTTTTAGTTTAATTTAGTTTATTTAAGGATTAGAGTTTATTTAGGTTTAGGGTTTAGGGTTTAGGTTTTATTTAGGTTTGGTCTGGGGTTTGTTTTATTTTAGCTTTTGGATTAGTTTTAAGGTTTTAGGGTTTGATTTTGGTTTGGGGGTTTATGGTTTTGGGTTTTGGGATTAGGTTTGTTTAGTTTGGTTTTAGGTTTGTTCCACCATCATATCCTCATTTCAAACATGGTGGATGTAACCTTCATCAATAACCACCAGTACCACCACCTCCAAATCCACAGACTAAAATCCCCATTGCCAAATCTAGCTTGATATGATGTTCCTACCAGTAATTAGGGTAAGATGGAGGGTGGGTGATCAGGGTAGAAGTCAGAGTTTAGGGATTTAAGTTTAGGATTTAAGTTTGTTTAAAGGTTTAGGTTTAGAGTTTAGTTTAAATTTAGGTTTAATTTAAGTTTAGGAGTTTAGCTTTAGGAGTTTGGATTTAGAGTTTAGAGTTTTGAGTTTATAGTTTTAAGTTTAGGAGTTTAGGTTTAGGTTTAGGGTTTAAATAGTTTAGGTTTAGAGTTTAGGTTTTTTAGGTATAGTTTGAGTTTAAGTTTATTTATATTTAAGGTTTAGTTTGATTTAGGTTTAGGGTTTAAGTTTAGGTTAGAGTTTAGAGTTTAGGTTTTAGGGTTTTAGTTTTTAGTTTAGATTTAGGGTTTAAGTTGGATTTAGTTATTTAAAATTTTTTAGTTAAGTTTAGTTTAAGTTTAGGAGTTTAAGTTTAGTTTTGGTTTGTTTGTTTAGGTTTAGTTTAGGTTTAGGGTTTAGGGTTTAGGTTTAGGGTTTGGTTTAGTTTAGGTTTATAGGGTTTAGGATCTAGGATTTAGGTTTTGGGTTTAGTTTATAGTTTTAGGTTTAAGTTTAAGGTTTATTGTTTAGTTTAGGGTTTAGGTTTTAGTGTTTAGGGTTATTTAGGTTTATTTTTTTTATTTAGAGTTTAGTTTATATATTTTTTTATTTTTATTAGGTTTATTTATTTAGTTTATTTTTTATCTGTGTTAGTTGATTTATTTTAGGTATATTTATTTTAGTTTATTTTTTAGGTTTGGGTTTAGGTTTATTTTACTTTAGTTTATTTTATTTTATTTTTTAGGTTTAGGTTTTATTTTTATTATTAGGTTTATGTTTATTTTTTTTTTAGGTTTAGGTTTAGGTTTTATTTTTTAGTTTATTTAGATTTTATTTTATTTTATTTTATTTAGTTTTATTGATAGGTTTAGGTTTAGTTGATTTAAGTTTAGGTTTAGTTAGTTGATTTTAGGTTTAATTTTAGGTTTTATTTATTTTAGTTTAGGTTTAGGTTTATTTTATTTTATTTTATTTTTATTTTAGATTTAGGTTTTTTTTTGTTTGGGTTTTGTTATTGTTTATTTATTTCTAGGTTTTATTTTTTAGGTTTATTTTTTAGGTTTATATTTTTATTTAGTTTTTATTTTATTTTATTTGAGGTTTATTTTATTTTTTTAGGTTTAGTTTTTATTTTATTTAGGTTTTTTATTTTTTAGGTTTATTTTTTTTAGTTTAGTTTAGGTTTTGGTTTTGGTTTAGGTTTTAGTTTAGGTTTTATTTTATTTATTTTAGGTTTAGGTTTTAGGTTTAGGGTTTAGGATTTATGGTTTAGGGTTTTAGGGTTTAGGGTTTAGGTTTAGGGTTTAGGTTTAGTGTTTAGGTTTAAGGTTTTAGATTTTAGGGTTTAGTTTAGGTTTAGGTTTAGATTTTAGTTTAGGGTTTAGGGTTTGGGTTTAGGGTTTAAGGTTTAAGGTTTAAGTTTTTTTATTTCATCAACAGTAGCACCATGTTTTTCGGACATATGATAGATAAAAAATGAGCATATAAAAAAAAAACCTAGATAACTAGAATTATCTCTACATAAAGCAGTTCCATAAGTAGTCGGATCTTGGTTTCTCTAGTTCCCATCAAAACCACCCCAGCCTCTCCAGTAGCGGGATCCACCATCATATCCACAATCTCTCTGCCACCAGGCAACCTCTGTTGCTCCTTCTCCCCATCACTACTTGATACCTCCATATCCACCACCATATCCCCACACCTTGTCTTGCCGCCTCAATTGCCTCCCAGATCTAGGCGAGCGGTTGATGGTGATGTTACCATTGGGTTTACCCATTCTTAGGGTTTAGATTTATTTTTGTTTGTTTACTTTAGGTTTAGGTTTAGGTTTAGGTTTAGGGTTTAGTGTTAATGGTTAGGGTTTAGGGTTTAGGGTTTAGTGTTAATAGTTTGGCCTTTGTTCAAAAAATATCAATAGCTTTATTAACATCCATAAGCTCGGATAAATATAGGCTTTGAGGGATAAGCAAAAGCACAAATGAAACCTTTGGAATCCTAATAATACCACAACCATATTTATTAGGTGAAAATGAACCATATTGATTTTAATAAAGTTATCATTAGGTTTGATCAATGGATAATCTAAGCCTTATTGAAAGAAACATTAGAAAAGTGACCACAAATTTGTAACCTCTAAAATGGATTTTACTAATTAAATTAGCATTAAACAAAGAATTTTTCTTTAGTTCTAGCCAGGATCCTCTTATGATTCATAGGAATACCACAATATTTAGCATCATTTCTATCCATCCAAATGAACCAAATATTGGTAATAGCAATTAAGATTTTGATATGACCTTTCACAGTTTTTTGGAAACAAGCTTCAAGAAGTTGATATAAAGAAGGAACCATGAAAATAGTTAGTGTTAAATAAATCATCATACCATATCCATAATTTGGAAGCAATGACACCATTGACAAAACATGATTAACATTTTCAATATGAAAGCAACATAATAGCACTTAGAAGGTAAATAAAACCCTTTATTAGAGCAATCTACAATCTAGTTATTCAAAATCCTACAAAAGAATTGATTGGGTTTGTTCAAAAAGAATTAGGAGGTTCTAAAGTTATCAAAAAGAGAAATAGAGATATAATTCTCAAGTTTATTTTCATTCCAATTGTTATTAAGCCAAAAAGAGTTAGCTTTGATAGCAATAGTAGAGTTTGTAGATAAAAGGGAGTCAATAGAGCCATTGCAAATCCAATTATTTTGCCAAAAGATGGATGAACCGAATGAATACCCAAGTTATTAAAGATTCAACAACCCATTTAATGGAGCAAAGCCTTTTCCAAACCGGAGTCACCAACTTTATAAGCATATAGAGGTGTTTACCTTGGCATTATTTTTCCATCATAAAATTAGCCCAAAGGTTATCATTCTTTCTAAAATTCCACGAGCTTATGAGAGAAGGATGCTTCATGGTTTACAACCAAGACCACCTTCACCCAAGGACCACAACATTTAAGATGTCCAATGCATTCTTTTAATAGAATTATTGGATCCCCAAAAATTTATTAAGTAAGCGATCAATTGATAAGGTAGAATTAGTAGGAATAATAGTTTGAATCAAATATAGTGGCATTGAATTGAGTGCTTTTAAGAATAGTGAGCACCCAAAGGAGAGTAAATGAAATTCCCAAACATAAATTTTATTTAAAATTTTTTGAATTAACTCATCAAAAGATGGGATCATTTTGGACCTTTGAAAAGAGGAGCACCCAAGTACTTAAGAGGTAAATGTTGATGTTTAAAATTAGTGATATGCAGGATGTGATTGGTTTTATTATTGGAGATACAGGAAGAAGTAATAAAATAGCTTTGGTTTTGATTGATAGTAAGACCACTTTCTCTACCAAATGTATTTAAAAAATTCTTAAGATTTTTCATATGATGAATAGAAGCATTGCAAAAAAACTAACAAAATTATCACAAAGCTTAAATGGGAAACAAGAAGACCACCAAGAGTTCTGTAATACATACTAGGATTATTTAAGAATAAATCATTGATGCTCTAGATAAGTATTCAACATCAATGATAAATAAATAGGAGATAAAGGATCCCCTTAAGCCATGGGAGGAAGAAAGAAAAGCTTCCCCATTAAGCAAAATAAAAAACTAGGCATTATTAATACAATTTTAATAGAAAAATAAATTTATCAACCAAATAAATTCAAAATATGAAAAGAAATCCAAAGATATTATCAAAATCTTTGTTAATATCTAATTTGAAAAGAATGTTTCCTCTAGTCTTAACATCTAAATCATGAATTAATTCTTGGGAAAGTAAAATATTATAAGAAATAGATCTACCTCTAACAAAACTAGTTTGGTTGAGAGAGATAATCTTATGAAGAAGAGGACTAAGCCTGTTGGCAATAATTTTGGAAATTAGCTTATTGAAGAGGTACAAAGACTAATAGGTCTAAACTCACTCCAATAGTCCAGATTATCTTTCTAAGGTATGAGAATAATAGAAGTGCTAGAAAAATATCTAGGAAATGGATTACCAGTAAAGAAATTAACTACAACGTCAATCAAATCATTTTTATTAATAAACCAAAATTTTTAAAAAAATTGAGTAGTGAAAACCTCCGGTATAACAACAGAATCTATGTTCATGCTATTAAGAACTTTAAAATGTTCATCTTCATTAGGATAGTAAAAAGCATTTTAATCATTGGTAATAATAGAAGAATCTAGTGCAATTTAAAATAGCTTAAGAGAAACTCTTATTAAGCATATTTTAAAATAATTAATAACTGAATCCTTAATATCATTATTCTCCGTAATCCCTTCATCATTATCATTTTTAATTTTTTGAATATTATTTAGAGCTCTCCTTTTATTAACTAAAGCATGTAAATACCTAGTATTCCTATCACCATCCGTAATATATTTACTAGTAGATTTTTATGCCAATAAGTTTCTTCCATATTTTGAAAATTAATAAGTTTATCCTTTGCCTCATTCAAGTCCATAATCTTGGAAGGTTCCATCATAACAGAAACTTCAAGATCACAAACCAAATTTTTTATATCCTTGATATTAGCAAAAAGATTTTTAAAATAATACTTATTCCACCAAACCATATTTTATTTCAGTCATTTTAGTTTAGACTAGAGCCTATTCATCCCCAATCAATTATGGATGTATAGGAGCTTTCCAATTGTTATACAACATTAAAAATTTTTTATGGTGTTTATTTTTGAAATGTGGGACACCATAGATCTTAGTACTTATTGAAGTGATGGGATGACATTAAGGAATGATGCATTATCTAAAAGATAGAAATCATCACCCTATAATGGACTTAATCACTTAATAAGGACTGCTAAGGCATGATGGGTCTTCGAATATACCAAAGTTCTTTCCCCTACTTTACTTGGAAAAGTAAAGTAGGGTTTATTTTAAGCCAAGTTCGTTAAGTTCCCTATGGAGGCAAGCCCCCGTAGTTAATTACATCTTAAGGAATAGGAATTCCTTAGGAATACTCTTGATTAAAGTATAAATTAAGGTCTCCAAAGATTTCAAGGCTATCAAAGGATTATTTGTATAGGAAAATCAATTGGGATTGTTCAAGGAGAAGACTTATTATCAAAAAGGGAATGAGTAGGAAATGCTCATGATACTAGGAAGCCTAGTGATCCAATCTATCTATGGTTGGGCTTTATATGTTTGAAGTTGAAGAGATTAATTTTATTGAAGTAGACATTTTATTATAAAGCTAGGACTTATAATCAAACAACACAAGGTTGTGGAAATGCCTAAAGGTAAGATTTATGCTAGTATCACAGAAAGAAACAGACCTCGGACCCTATCTAGGAAGCTTTGGCATAAGCCAAAGCAAGTCTAAGAAAAAATGGGCATAAGGTTTACCTCCACAAGAGAATAAACCACATTGTTGGGCTTATAACCTGGGTGGCCATGACTAACTCCTTATTTTAAAACCATGTAGGTAAGTCTTATGCATTTGTAGATAGTTGGGATGTTATTAATTTAGAGACAAAAGTCCTTAAACCCACTCCCTAAGAGACTAGAGCATGAGTGGTATGACTAATGACTTAATCTACAAATGCAAATCTTTTCAAATTTTTTTTTATTTTGGACACTTCATTTTGATAAAGGTATTGGGATTTTGTATGCCTATATGCATGATGAAGTTAGATTATTGGCTAAATCAGCAAGAAAGAGGTGTTTTCCTCCACAAATGAGGCCCTCAAAGGTCAAACATTCCACTATCGTGCAAGGATGGAAACCCTCTCTTAGCAAAAGTGAAGCAATATGCATGCATGATGTGAGACATACAACATTCAACTAAGGGGTTGCTAAATCTTTTAATTATCTTGATTTAATGCCTAGGCTTTATGTGAGGTTATGAATTATTTAAAACTTTAGTTATGAGTTGTAGTTGGGTAAAAGATTTATTTTTCCCTAAGAGCCTAATTGCATTTAGGCCACACATTAAAATATCAATCATCTAAGAAACTAAGAAAAGTTTTCCATTTCTAGTACAATTCCTAAACAAATCATCAACCAATTTCTATAACTATCATTGAATAAAAGGCGATGTAGTGGTACCAACAAGAAAGAAAAGATGGTGAGCTACCCTACCCAAAATTACAATAATAATTATAATTTATAATGAATGAATCTTATGGGGGTCTTCATTCTTCATCTTCATGTCTTCATTTCTTTTCTTGATTTGATTTGCTCCACTTCAAAGGCATCACATGGCCTCCCAGACAAAGAGCAATGCTCATCTTTATCCCCATAGCACTAATCCTAATTCCTAATTGCAAAATTACATTAAGAATAGAAAAGTAAATCTAACTACCAAAATAGAGGTTAGTTAAACATACATACAATCCCAGAATTATATCATAATTTGGACTTAGCACCTGCACATGGGTAAGCCGTCCTAACTTGGATTATGCTTAGGGCTTAAAACTTGTAAAGAGAGCATTTATATTTATTTTTAATGCCCTTAAGCATAATTCCATGAGAAAACATGATTAGGCTAATCACTACCATCTAGTCTGAGGCATACACCTTAGATCGGTCTACAATAATACATCACAAACCAAAATATACATCATACCAAAACACCCTAACATAAAGCTAGTAGTGACTTAATTCTAATGTGTGTTAAGGCTTGTGTGGTATGTCTTGCTAGGCATTAGAGTTGTAGTTCTCTAAGTATAGAAAGATTTAATTTAACATGAAGGGTTAGTTTCACTTGAAGTTATTTAATTGAGAATTTTAATTTGTGTTTTCTTTTGTTTCATTTGATTACTTAGCAACTAAGTGTTATAAAGAGAAGAAAAAGGATTGCCTCTTTCATCCTTACCTTAAGCCACTTTCTAAAGCATGTTAATTTGATTTAGCTCTCTTTAGTGAATGGCTTATTACACATTTTAACTTAACCTTAAGTTTAGGCTCACTTTAAATAATCTTATTTAATATGAAAAATATCTTAAGATTAATTTAATTGAATTACTATCACATGACATATGTTCATCATTTCCATCACATTAACATGCATGCTATTAATAAAATACTATACTATATTTTTGAATTTGATGTATATGTATATTTGTAGAAAGAAAATATTTTATTCATTAGCTAAATGCACATACAAGTGTATAAAGTTTTAAGGATACTTGCCATTGTTAAACTAGGGGAAAGTGAAGACCTCCTTGGGGCTACTTAAAACATCTGGATTATTAGATATACCCTTCTTGAATACACAGAATGTACAATGACTACAAGAATGGAAAATCATGTAAAGTTGTATTTCTTTAAATTGAATTATTTATACATGTGAGCTAAAGTTGAAAAAATTCATTCATTAGCTCATGTAGGAATGAATTAAAAAAGTTGTGTTTTAAATGGACTATACACTATTAACATTGAACTTTAAATCCATAGACTAGAAAGAACTCCATAACATGTTCAAGTATAGACACAGAAAATTATAAATATTTATAACTAATATCACTAAATAATATGTTGACTTATACTTTTGAAAATAACTTTGATTTAAAGTGATAATAGCACATATATTAAATTAGATGACAATGCAATTTGACATAAACCATTTGATTTAGTTAATTTTGCAAAATGATTATGATCAAATGACACACAACATTTTAATATGATGGAGAAAATAACTAACATAACACATGATTGATTCAATTAAATTAATTCAAGGATATCATATCAAATAAAATCATTATAAAGAAAAGTTTCTTATGTCACTTTTAATTTATGTTTGATTGATTTAATGAAATGAAGGAAAGTTTCTTATCTTTTATGTTTGTTGATTTGGTTTAATAAAATGTAATTAAGGATCTTATGGATTAATTAGGTTGTAATATGCATTAAATATTAATTAAACCTTACATGTTATAAAGTAATTAATTAAATAATTTGCATGGAAAATAACTTGTGATCTAAATGAAATTAAAATTAGCTCACAATTATTGATTAATTAGATGAGAAACTTAATTAATTACTTTTATGATTTTCCACATATGGGTAAATCATAATTTCATTAACTCTCTTTTGGCTATTAAACTCTAAAGATCTACCCATTAATTAATGTGATCAAATATGATTGTAATTTTAATTTGATTAATGAAATCTTTAATTAATTAATCAATTTCTCTTATACAAATTGATTAATTATCCCATGAAATGGATTTAAGGAATGGGTTGAAATAGGTCAATCTATTCCATAAATCCCTCTCTTAATGAAATAAATTAGAGGAAACAATAGGAAAGAAGTCTAATCATTTTCCTCAATATTTTATATGAATAACTAATCAAATAAAGCTTAGTCAATTGTAATTAATAGTTAAATTAATTATAATTTAGGATATGTCTCATAACTAAATTTTCTTTTTGACTTTTAAGATCAACATATAACAATTAGGGATTGATGATTTTTATGACATTAATAAATTGTGTAAAACAACTTTTATATTTGATTATAATATTTATAATGTTATTGGTTTAGTTAATTTTTTATACAAAGTTTTACTTAAATTTTATGATAATTTAATTTGTACAATTTTTTATTTTTTTACATTTGATTATTTCTTTCTTTTTTTATTCTAAGATTGATAAACTCCTTTTTTAGATCCGATTGAATTTAATAATAAATAAAATATTGGATTGATCATTGATCAAAGATCAAATGGCCCATGAGTTAATCATGGCTGGATAGGTGCAATAAAATCACTATGCCATTTAGTCTAATCAAAATTATTCACTTTAAACACATAAAATGAATGGTCTTACTTTTGTCTCTAAACTCTTACTGAAAATATTAAAAATTAAAGTGCACGGGGTCTAAAGGTTGGATCATTATAACACTCACTTTCAACACATCAAACATGAGATCCTTAAGGCTTTCTAAGCATTTAAAAATTATACCTCACCGCTAATGTCGGAGGATTCGACCAAGAGGTGACTTCATTTGGAATAAATGAAGCCCTATTGAGGTGCTTATTGGGTCAAATCAATACTTTATGTAGCATTCTTTTTCTTTACTCTTATGTTTCACTTCCTTCTCACTTGATCATAGACACCTGGCTTTGGGCATCCTATTGGAAGAGGTAAATCTTGATTCTTGACTTTTCTAAATGTTCTCAGAACAATCTTATCCACATATATAGTCTCATTTAGATGATCAAACTCATGTTGTAATATAGCCATCCATCCCAAGATAGGTTGACCAAAATGATCATGACTATGACCTTCACTACAGATGCTCTACCATAGCTCTAAATCCATCAACACTTAAACATCTTTCAAAGAACAAAGCTATTTTTTCCCTTCTTGAAGCTTTGGATATAATTTTAGAAGATTAAAAGGTCGATGGTCTTGTGCATCGAGTTTCACTCTTAGCTAATGTATTTTTTGTCTTCAAGAATAATAATCTCCATTATTATATATGATGTGTAAGGGCATTGAGAACATTTGGTTCAAAAGCCTCTAGAAGCTGAGCATACCACTATGGATCATTAAAGAACCCTCTAAGAGCTACCAGTAGTGCCTTTGATTTGGAATTTTTGTATAGATCATTGAGGATGGCTTTCAGGGCAATTAAATCTCTAGCATACTATTCTGCATCAATAGTTGCACCTATTCCATGGCCATTCAACTCATTTCCCTCAAAGGAATACCATCTTAGGCGGTGAAGAGACACCGGGGAGCCTTCACATGCAATCATGTCATCCATGATCTTTTGGATCTTCTCGGATCTGATCTCCTCCAAGGAGACCTCAACAGTGAGCTCGTGGAGGACCATATCACTAGCCTTGATAATTTTAGTTAGGGATTCTTTCTTCATGCTAAATCTAGAGAACCATCCAGTGGAGACCTTTGAAGGGGTTCTTCTATGACCGATGCAATGGGAGAAGCGATGAAGAATGGACCAATGCAGGCTAGAAGTCATGATCTTTATGAAGAGAGAGGATGAGAGAGGAGAGTTCACTAGTAGTAGCTATACAAGTGGAATGGTTTGATCAATCAATAGAAAATTCATGGATGTCTCATGTGCTTTTCTAGTAGCGGTTTATGGGGCCCGTTGAGGTCAAAAGTCTCGATCCTACACAACATGTCTCTGTGTGTCTGGAGAAAGTGAGGGAAAAGTCACCTATTGGAAGAGGGAGGCATGGATCTTGGGTTGCTAGGCTTCACTTGGTTGAGAGGAAGAGATGGACATGAGGAGAGTTTCACTTTGCGTCGGAGAGAGGTGCTCAGAGATATTTTTTAATTTTTAATTTTCTTTGGGCCGACTGGGATGGGAGAGCTGCTCTCAAGTGAAACAGGAGTGAGAGGGCTTTAGCTTCTCTTTCTTGAAGGGAGATGAGAAATAGGATGGGGCCTCATTTTATTTTAGTGTGTTGTGTTTTCTACTAGTAGAGAGAGAGAGAGAGAGAGAGAGAGAGAGAGAGAGACCAACTTTGTCTTACATGCCCCAACTTCTCCCACGCTCTCTCTTTTTATTTCTTTTTTTTTTTGCATTTTTTCATATGTTGTCATGATCACATAAATTATCAAGGAGTATGTCATTTAATAGTTTTGTCTTTTTCACTTTCTTTTAAAAACATTTGGTGAAACTTGATTTTCTTTAAAATGAATGATTTTAAAAGTTTTACATTATTTTAATAACTTTAGTAAATTATTGAATGAAAATTTATAAATTATGTGTATAAAAATAAGATAATTTTAATTATAATTAATTATTTTGATTTATATGGTTTCATAATATATAATATATATATATATTTATGTGTGTGTGTATTATTATATGTAACATTTATTTATAGTTTTATTTTGATTTAATTCTGAATAAATTTGTTTGATGTTTAGAATTGGTTTAAATCTCTCTCTCTCTCTCTCTCTCTCTCTCTCTCTCTCTCTCTCTCTCTCTCTTTGTAGTTCATTTTAGATTTCAAATGGATTGTGTATGTTAAATTAAAATTTGTTGTTATTATCATTTCTTTTTTTATATATATATTAGTGACTTAACATTCAAATCATGATTTGATTTAATTTTTAGTTGACTAAAATTGCATTTGATTTTGAATTCTAATATGAATGATTTACTTGATGGTTTTGATTGTGATTTTAGGTAGAACTTTGAATGATTATTGAAGGATTGATTGGTTTTAGGTGGAACTTGGCTAAGTCCATGAAATTGGCTTAAGGGTTTGGGTTTGGATTTGATTTCATTTGGATTTAGGTTTGGATCATGATTTGAAGTTGAGTTTGAGTTTGAATTTGATAAATTGATTGAAGGGTTGAAATGATATTTGAGAAAATTGAATTTGGATTGATTTGGATTTGGTTAGGCTAAGTCCATAAGATAAATCATAGGTCTTAGGAAGGATTTCAATTTTCTATTCGATCATGGGATTCAATCATTTGATTTCAATTTGAATTTGGATTTTTATATTTGAATTGAATTTGAGGTTTGGTTTGAGAAGGTGAACATAGGTCAGATTTAGTCTATAGAGTAGGCGAGTCTCCTTAATTCTTAAGGCATAGTCTAATCCTATGATTAACCCTTCTATCTCTTTTTTAGTTAAGTGTTCACTAATCACTAGATGTCTTAAAGGAAGTCTTAGTGTCTAGAAGATCCTAGGTCTAAGAA
The DNA here is from genome assembly GCA_021442155.1 of Cymbidium sinense. Taxonomy (NCBI): domain Eukaryota; kingdom Viridiplantae; phylum Streptophyta; class Magnoliopsida; order Asparagales; family Orchidaceae; genus Cymbidium; species Cymbidium sinense. The sequence continues at coordinate 146,132 of JAKCPB010001095.1, forward strand.
GAGGTGGTTGAGAACTCACTCCAAAGTGAGGCCAACATTAATATGCTAAATCCACATGTTCTAGAAAGGAGAGAAATTCTTTAATATATTAGAATTATCTTTAATAGAAACCAAAAGAGGATCATGATCAGACAAGGTTTTCTTAAATGATCTATAGAAGAAATAGGCCATTGAGTTATCTAATGAGTATTAAAAATTATTTGATCCAACCTTATGCCAAAGTCTAGAGTTTTTCCAAGTATAATTAGAACTCTTAAAACAAATATCAATCAAATTAAAATCAAGGATCATTCTGGAAAATTCATACAAGGAATGAATATTAGAAGAGCAACCACTACTTTGTTAGAAGAGAATAATGAAATCCCACCAACAACCAAGTTTTTGACGAGATGTAGCAAAATTCCTTAAATTAAAGAAGATTTCTACTAGATCTATTACAAGATGCATAAACAAAAGAGCCCAAAACACAAAAATAACATTAAGAGATTTGAGCATTGACTACTTGTTGAAAATCATCATGAATAAAAACATCAACAAAATTATTCCAAAACATCAAATCTTATTACTAACATTAGAGAAAATTTTATTGAAATTGATCATTCTAATAACATGGTTAATTTTTTAGCATGAATAAAAGGCTCCATAATAATAAGTAAAAAAAATATGAATTCTACAAAAATTTCTAATATGGTTATAAATAGAGAGGAGTCTAACATTCCAAACAAGAAAATTAAACATAAGGAAATAAAATGGGGTTAAAAAATGTTAAATAGAGGAGGGAGGGAGCAAATGTGTTTTTTGACAATTTGGGATGGAAATTTTTAACATTCTTTCTCTTATTAGCATGATAAGTTTAAATCCATTTTCTTTTCCCATATAATCATCATCAGAAGGAAATTTCAACATTAGTCACAGATTTAGAAAAGTCTCTATAGGCGGGTTCTCCTTCTTACATTAGATTTTCTTAAAGGAAAATGAGCATCGGTATAGCAAGAGGGGAGAAACATATTTATTAAGAAGGAAAGTGTGAACACCTTCCTCTTTAATACCCAAATTATTTGACAGAACCAAATCTTTTTGAGAATTTAAATCATCCTAAACTTGAAAATTAAATTCAAATTTTGCAACCTGATTATCATGAGGAACAAAAACTATATTTGAATGATGCATAACATTAATATGCTCATTAATATTTTTAATTAAAGCTTCATTTTCATTAATCAAAGCTGACAAGGATGTAGAGATCGAATAAAAGGAAATATAATCATCATCCAAAAGTTTATAAAAACTATTATTGTCCACATTAGAAGCCTTCAAATGCATAGAAGTTGTAAGAGGTAAAACTACCTTACTAGGAACATTCAAAAAATCCTTTTTTTTGAAGTAGCTTTTTGATATTTAATAATTGACTAGGGTTAGGAAAAGTTTCCTTAGGGATTATCTTTTTTAGGTGAGGATGAAGAATGAAACATTCAAAATTATCATACTCGTGGATTTTGTAGTGAGAACAAAAGATAAGGAAATTTTTAAATTCTATTCTTTGCATGTAACCATAATTTTTAGATCCCAACCAGATTTCTTTGATGAGTTTCTTGGTAATGTCCAATTCAACAAGGATTCAAGCCACTGAAGAATAAGATTTCATAGTCGTTGCACATCAATTTGTGAAATAAAAACACCATTAAAAGGTAATGGTTAACAAAATGAATTCGCATATTGAGGAGATAAATCTAAATTGAAATTATTGGGGATTAGGGTTTAGGGTTTAGGGTTTAGGGTTAGAGTTTAGGGTTTAGGGTTAAGGGTTTAGTGTTTAGGCTTTAGGGTTTAGGGTTTTTAGAGTTTAGGGTTTAGGGCTTAATGTTAGTTTAAGGATTAGGGTTAGTTTAGGTTTTAGAGAGTTTTAGGAGTTCTGGTTTTAGGTTTTAGGGTTTTAGGTTTTAGTTTGGGTTTAGAGTTTAGGTGTTTAGGGTTTTTTAGGTAGGGTTTTTTTTAAGGTTTAGGGTTTAGGTTTTAACAGTTTGGTTTAGTTTAGGGTTTAGGGTTTAGGGTTTAAGGTTTAGGTTTAGGGTTTAGGGTTTAGGTTTAGATTTAGGTTAGGTTTAGTTTAGAATTTAGGGTTTTTTTTAGGGTTTAGGGTTTAGGTTTTTTAAAAAAAAATTAAGTAAATTTAGGTTTATTTAGTTTATTTATTTATTTAGTTTATTTTATTTATTTTTCTTTAGGTTTATTTTATTTTATTTGTTTAGTTTATTTATTTTAGGTATATTTATTTTTTTTTAGGTTTTTTATTTTAATTTAATTTTTAAGTTTAGGTTTAAGTATAGGTTTATTTTTTATTTTATTTTATTATTTAGATTTTAGGTTTTATCTTTAGATTTAGGTTTAGGTTTTTATTATATTTTTTAGGTTTATTTAAATTATATTTTAGATTAAGTTTTTATTATATTTAGGTTTTTATTTTTAGGTTTATTTAATTTTTTAGTTTAGTTTAGGTTGCTATTTATTTTATTTTAGTTTAGTTTTTACTTTTTTATTTTATTTTATTTTTAGGTTAAGGTTTTAGTTTAGGTTTTTATTTTATTTTATTTTATTATCTTATTTAGGTTTAGGTTTTTTTAATTTTATTTTTAGGTTTTATTTAGTTTAGGTTTAGGTTTTTAGGTTTTTAGGTTTTAGGGTTTAAGGTTTATGGTTTAGAGTTAGTTTAGGGTTTAGGGTTTGGCATTTAGGGTTTAGGGTTGTAGGTTTTAGGATTTAGGGTTTAGGGTCTAGGATTTAGGGTTTTTAGGGTTTAAGGTTTAGGTTTTAGGTTTAGGGTTTATGTTTTAGTTTAGGGTTTAGGGTTTCGGGTTTATGGTTTTTCTTAATAGAGAATAAATTCAGATTCAACATTTTTTCTTTTCTATTTCATCAACCAAGTAGCACACAAAGTTTTCTAAGACACAAGTGATGACTTAGATAAAAAATGAGCATGCATAGAGCAAATCAAAACACTAGATAACTAGAACCATCTCTACTGTAAGACATATTTCCATAAGCAGTAGATCGGATTGGACATTCTTCAGTTTCTCCTGTTCCCATCAGAATCACCCCTGCCTCTCAAGTAGTAGAATCCTTCCTCATATCCCTGATCTCTCCCTCCGCCACCACCATGGATATAACCTCTATCACTCCTCCTGCCTCCATAACTGCCAACTTCATATCCACCAGCACCTCCAGATCCCCCACCACCACTACGATAATTGTTTCCTCCACCTTCACCTCCACCACGAGATCTAGACTTAGCCTGGTCGATGGTGAGGTTCCTAGCATCAAGGTTCTGCCCATTCTTAGGGTTTGGGTTTAGGTTTATTAGCTTTTAGGTTTTCAATTTACTTTCTAATTGATTTAGTTACTTTATGTTTACGTTTAGGGATTTTGGTTTAAATTTTAGGGTTAGGGTTTAGGGATTACGTCTTAGGGTTTAGAGTTTAATATTTAGGGTTTAGGGTTTTGTGTTTTAGAGTTTAGGGTTTTAAGGTTTAGGGTTTAGTTAGGTTTAGGTTTAGGGTTTAAGTTTAGGTTTAGTTTTATTTAGTTTAGGGGTTTTAGGGTTTAGTTTATTTGGTTTAAGGTTTATTAGGGTTTAGGGATTAGGTTTAGGGTTTAGGGTTTAGGTTAGTTTAGGTTTAAGTTTAGGTTTAGGGTTTTAAGTTAAGGGTCATTTAAGTTTAGGGTTTAAGGTTTAGTTTATCAGGTTTAGGGTTTATTTAGGTTTTAGTTTAGGATTAGGTTGTTGGGTTTAGAGTTTAGGTTTATATGGTTTAGGGTTTTTTAGGGTTTAGGGTTTATTTAGTTAGGTTTAGGTTTAGGGTTTATTTAGTTTATTCTTTATTTAGTTTATTTTATTTTATATTTATTTAGGTTTTTTATTTTTTATTTAGTTTAGTTTATTTATTTTAGGTTAATTTATTTTTATATTTTTATTTTTATTTTATTTTTTTTTGGTTTAGGTTTTATTTGATATTTTTTAGGCATGGGTTTTATTTTAATTTAATTTTAGGTTTAGGTTTTAGGTTTTATTTTAGCTTTTTTTATTTTAGGTTTATTTTTAGTTTAGGTTTAGGTTTAGGTTTAGTTTATTTTATTTTATTTTATTTACTTTAGGTTTATGTTTAGGTTTTATTTATTTTATGTTTAGGTTTAAGTTTTATTTATTTTAGTTTAGTTTATTTTTAGTTTAGGTTTATTTTATTTTGATAATTTATTTTATTTTATGTTTAGGACTTTTATTTTAGGTTTATTTTATTTTTTAGTTTAGTTTATATTTTATTTATTTTATTTTAGTTTAGTTTTATTTTAGTTTAGGTTTATCATTTTATTTTATTTATTTCTTTAGCTTTAAGTTTATTATATTTTTTAGGTTTATTTAGTTTAAATTTAGGTTTTAGGTTTAGTTTAGTTTAGGTTTGGGTTATGGGTTTAGGGCTTAGGGTTTAGGTTTGTAGGTTTTAGGTTTTAGGGTTTAGGGTTTTAGGGTTTTAGGGTTTTAGGGTTTAGGGTTTAGAATTTAGGGTTTTTGTGTTTAGGGTTTGGGTTTATGATTAGGGTTTAGGGTTTAGGATTTAGGGTTTTTAGGGTTTAGGGTTTAGGTTTTAGGGTTTAGGGTTTAGGGTTTATGATTTAGGGTTTAGGTTTTAGGTTTAGGTTTAAGTTTTAGTTTAGGGTTTAGGGTTTAAGGCCTTCTTTTAATAGAGAACAAATTCAGATTCAACATTTCTTCTTTTCTATTTCACCAACCAAGTAGCACCCCATTTTTCTAAGGCACAAGCAATGACATAAATAAAAAATGAGCACCCCTAGAGCAAATCAGAAACCATAGATAAGTAGAACCGTCTCTACCGTAAAGACAGTTTCATAAGCAGTAGATCGGATCAACCATACTTTAGTTTCTTTGGTTCCCATCAGAACTACGCCCGCTCTCAAGTAGAGGGATCAGCTATCATATCCCCGATTTGTCCCTCTCTTTAACTTTGCTCCTCCCTCCTTACCATGTGACCACCATCTCCATATCCTGACACTAGATCCCACCACCCTTTCAAAAATCGCCACCTCCGCCATTGCCTCCACCACTAGATCTAGACTAAGCCTAGTTAACGGTGATGTTCCTGCCATCAAGATTCTATCCATTCTAAGAGTTTATGGTTTAGGGTTTAGGGTTTAAGGTTTAGGGTTGTAGGTTTTAGGGTTTACGATTTATTGTTTAGGGTTTAGGATTTTAGGGTTTAAGGTTTAGGGTTTAGGGTTTTAAGGTTTAGGGCTTAGGGTATAGGTTTTAGGTTTTAGGATTTAGAGTTTAGGATTTTAGGGTTTAGGGTTTAGGCTTGTAGGCTGAGGGTTTAAGGTTTAAGGTTAGTTTCAGGGTTTAGGGTTTAGGGCTTTTTTTTTTAAATTAAGTAACCCAGTAGTTTTAGGTTTATTTAGTTTATTTATTTTAGGATTATTTAGTATAGTTTAGGTTTTTTACTTTTGTTTATCATTTAGGTTTAGGTTTACTTTTTAGTTGAGTTTTATTTTTATTTTATTTTTTATGTTTAAGTTTTATTTTTTATGTTTAGATATAGGCTTAGGTTTTTATATTATTTTTTTAGGTTTAGGTTTTAAGTTTTTATTTTATGTTTATTTTTAAGTTTTATTTTTAGTTTAGGTTTAGGTTTAGTTTACTTTAGGTTTAGTTTGTTTTGTTTAGTATTTATTTTAGGTTTATTTTGGTTTAGGTTTATTTTATTTATTTATTCTTAGGTTTAGGTTTATAGTTTATTTTATTTATTTTAGGTTTATTTTTTAGTTCTATTTTAGGTTTTATTTTTTTAGTTTAGTTTAGGTTTTATTTATTAGTTTATTTTATTTTATTTTATTTTATTTTAGGTTTAGGTTTAGATTTTAGTTTAGGTTTTATCTATTTATTAATATTTAGGTTTTTTATTTTATTTTAGGTTTATTTTTAGGTTTATTTAGGTTTTATGTAGGTTTAGTTTAGGTTTTAATTTAGGTATAGGTTTTATTTATTTTAGGGTTTAGTATTTTGGATTAGGGTTTAGGGTTTAGGATTTATGGTTCAATGTTTAGGTTATTTTAGGTTTATTATAAAGTAGGTTTTAGGTTCTTTAGCAGGTTTAGGTTTTAGGATTTAGGGTTTAGATCAAGATTAATTTAGGTTTTAGTGTTTAGGTTCAGGTTATTTTAAGGTTTTAGTTTAGGGTTTAATTTTACATTAGTTTAGGTTTAGTTTAGGTTTATATTTAGTTTAAAATTTAGGTTTAGGGTTTAGGTTTAAGTTTAGGTTTAGGATTAGTTTCTCAGGTTTAGTTTTATGGTTTAGATTTTAGTTTAGGTTTAAGGTTTTATTTAGTTTAGTAGGTTTAAATTTTAGTTTAGTTTAGTGGTTAGTTTAGGTTTAGTTTTAGTTTAGGTTTAGTTTAAGTTTAGGTCTAGAATTGGGTTTAGGTTTAGGGTTGAAATTAGGTTTAGGTTTATTTATTTTATTTTATTTTTTATTTTCATCTAGGTGTATTTTTATTTTTATTTAGTTTAGTTTATTTATTTTAGGTTTTTTATTTTAGTTTAGGTTTTTTTTGAGTTTTTTAGGTTTAGATTTAGGTTTATGTTTATTTTTAGTTTAGTTTATTTTTATTTTCTTTTTATGTTTAGGTTTATAGTTTACTTTAGGTTTAGGTTTAGTTTTTTTTTTTGGGTTTAGGTTTTTTTTTTAGGTTTATATGTTTAGGTTTATTTTAATTTATTTCATTTTATTTTGTTTTAGAGTTTAGTTTATTTTATGTCAGTTTAGGTTTTATTTATTTTAGTTTAGATCAGGTTGATTTTATTTATTTTATTTTTAGGTTAATGTTTTTAGTTTGGTTTAGGTTTTATTTTTATTTTATTTTTAAGATTTTTTCTAGGTTTTAGGTTTTATTTAATTTTTTATTTTTAATTTTAAGTTTATTTTATTTTATTTAGGTTTTTTTATTTTTTAGATTTATTTTTTTTTTTAGTTTAGTTTAGGTTTTTACTTTATTTTATTTTAGTTTCTTTTATTATTTATTTATTTATTTTTACATTTAGTTTATGTTTAGGTTTTAGTTTTATTTTTACTTTTATTTAGATTTTAGTTTCTTTTAATTTTATTTTTTAGGTTTTATTTAGTTTAGGTTTAAGTTTTAAGTTTTATGATTTAGGTTTAGTGTTTAGGGTTTAGTGTTTAGGGTTTAGGTAATTTAGGTTTTGGGTTTAGGGTAGGTCTCTTTGTGGCTTCAGGGTTTTAGGGTGGGTTCAAGGTAGGGTTTAGGTTGTTAAAGAGTTTAGGCCTAGTTTTAGCCTGGGGTCAGGTTGGGTTTAGGGTTTTTATTTTATTTATTTTGAATTTATGCTTGTGGTTATTTATTTTTATTTTAGTTTAGTTTATTTACCAGCATATTTATTTTAGGTAGGATTTTTTATTTTAATTTTATTTAAGTTTAGGTCAGGTTTATTTCTTTAGCCTAGTATTTTTGGTTTAATTTATTTTAGCTCAGGTTTTATTTTTTATTTTAGGTTTATTTTTTAGGTTTTATTTTCTTTAGGTTTTATTTTTAGATTATTTTATAGGGTTTAGGTTTAAGTGGTTTATTATGTTAGTTTTTAGTTTAGGTTGTATTTTATTGTTTATTTAGGTTTAGTTTCTTTAGTTTAGGGTTATTTTATTATTTAATTTTATTTATGTTATTATTTTATTTTATTTATTTTATTTATTTATTTTATTTAGTTTTAATTTTGTTTTAGTCAGTTTTATTTTTTATTTTATTTAGGTTTTAGTTTAAGTTTATTTATTTAGTATTTTATTTATTTGATTTTAGGTTTTATTTATTTGTGGTTTTTTTTTTTCTTCTTTAGGTTTAGATTTAGGTTTAGGTTTAGGGTTTTGTGGTTTGGGTCACGGTTCTTCAATTACTTTAGTTCCCATCAGAACCACCCTATCCTCTTGGATAATGGGATCCACCATCACATCCCTGATCTCTCCATCTCACACCACTCATTTCCAGAACCTTCATCGCCTCCGCCTCCATGACCACCACCTCTATATCCACTAGCACCTCTAGATCCCCCCACCCCAATGCGAGCAACCATCACCGCCTTCACCATGATCTGGGACTAAGCCCTTGACGGCGTGATGCTCATTCCAGTTGACATTTTTAAGGTTTTAGGTTTATTTGGTTTTAGGTTTTAGGTTTACTTTTTAATTTATTTAGTTACTTTAGGTTTAGGTTTAGTGCTTGGGGCTTAGGGTTTAAGGTTTAGGATTAGGGTTTAGGGTTCATGGTTTACAGTTTAGGGTTTATGATTTAGAGTTTTAGGGTTTATGCTTTTAGATTTTAGGGTTTAGGATTAGTGTTTAGTTTTGTGGTTTGTAGGATTTAAGGTTGTAGGTTTGGTGGTTAGTTTTAGGGTTTAGGGTTTATGGGTTAGGGGTTTAGGGTTTTCTTAAAGTAAGTAAACCCAGTTTAGTTTATTTAGTTTATTTTAATTTATTTTAGTTTATTTTATTTTTTTATTTAGGTTTTTTATTTTATTTATTTGGTTTATTTTAATTTAGGTTTTTTATTTTAGTTTAGGGTTTTATTTTGTTTTTATTTTATTTTTTTTTTAGGTTTAGGTTTAGTTTATTTTTTTTAGTTGAGTTTTATTTTTATTTTATTTTTTTGGTTTAGGTTTTATTTAATTTAGTTTAGTTTCTTTTAGTTTAGGTTTAGGTTGATTTTATTTTGTTTATTTTATTTTTTATTTTAGGTTTAGGTTTTTTTTAGTATGGGGTTCATGTCTAATTTTATATTTATTTTTAGGTTTTATTTTTAGGTTTATTTTTTAAGTTTACATTTTTATTTTATTTTATTTTAAGTTTATTTTATTTTTATTTTACATTTTGTTTTTATTTTATTAAGGTTTTTTATTTTAAGGTTTATTATATTTTTAGTTTAGTTTAGGTTTTTCTTTATTTTATTTTAGTTTATTTTTATTTTTGAAGACATAGTTCCATAAACTGCAGATAAGATCAATCATTCTTCAGTTTCTCCAGTTCTGATCAGAACCACCTCGGCCTCTCAAGTTGTAGGATACACCATCATATCCGTGATCTCTCCATCCGCCATCACTACCATATCTACTAGCACCTCTAGATCCCCCACCACCACTGTGATAACCGTCACGTCCACCTTCGCCTCCACATCCAGATATAGATTAAGCCTGGTTGACGGTGATGTTCCTACCGTTAAGGTTCTGCCTATTCTTAGGGTTTCGGTTTATGTTTTTTAGGTTTTAGGGTTTAGGTTTATCTTTTTTATTTTTTATTTACTTACTTTAGGTTTAGGTTTAGGGTTTGGGTTTTAGGTTTTAAGGTTTAGGATTATGGTTTAGGGTTTAGGGTGTAGGGTTTAGGGTTTAAGGTTTAGGGTTTTAGGTTTTATGCTTTTAGGGTTTAAGGTTCAAGACTAGGGTTTAGGATTTAGGGTTTAGATTTTTTAGGGTTTAGGGTAGCATGTCAGCCCGACCTAGAGGAACTACTGAGTGAGTGCCGCTGGGGTCGCTATCTCAACTTAAAGTTGCCCAAGACAAAAGATATGTGTTTGCTGTTTATGTTTGTGTGTAGTTTGTGTTTGTGTTGTGTCGATGAAGGATAGGACGCCGTTGGGGTTCCTCTACACTTACCCTAAACACATTATGACGGATTTAGAAACAAGAATACATTCAGCATGGAAGAGATTGAATTTAAAATGAAATTTTCATTGATGATAATTATTTTCAAACATGATTTCTAATATTTCTTTAAGTAGAGCCCATTGATTAGAAGCATTGGGCACTCTCCCTTATGATTAATAAGTTGATAAGATAATTTTTGGTAGGCCTTCTCTATGGAAAAAGAGCCTTCGTAAGTGGGTTCAAACTTGCTTCCCATCTTATTACGGGCAATAATCAATCTCCTTAAAACTAAAATAAGCTCTCATACTTGAAAAGCTCAAGGACAGACCAACTTATTGTGAGCTTGAATCATTTTAGCTTTATACAACTCGTGGTTTTTGCATGCCAACAGGCATCTCTCCTTTAAACCTTCGAGCTCTTCTAATCGTAACTTGGCATTCTACTCTATTGTGATCTTGCTACCCACATCTATCCTTAGAGACTAAAGTTAAACTTCTAATGGTAGAACGGAGTCATACCCATACACTAAAGAGAAAGGAGTTGAGTGAGTTGGAGTTATATATGTGGTGTGCTAGGCCCACAAGGCTTCAACAAACTGCTCATGCCACTATCGCTTATTATTGTCAAGTGTCTTGTTCAGAATTTAGATGAGTGTTTTATTGAACGCTTCTGCTAAGCCATTTTTTCTCTGGTAGTTGATGGTAAAATATCTCCAATCTATGCTATGTCTCTGAGAAAAGCTATTGATCTATGTGCTCTTAAATGTAGTACCATTATCAGATATAATTTATCGAGGCACTCCAAACCTATATACGATATGGCTCCTAAAAAATTGGAGCACATGCTGAGCTGTGACCTCTCTAAGAGGAATCAGCTTCACCCATTTGGAAAAGTAGTCAGTAGTAGCTAAGATGAACCAATGACCCTTTGAAGAAGGATGATCAATCGGACCCACTATGTCGATACTCCAGCACTCGAATATCTTTGAGGCCAATGTATGTAGAATATTGGGTGGTTGATGTAGACACCATGTATTTGACATTAGTGGCATCACCTAGCAATCCATGGATTCTTTGATCATCGATGGCTAGTAGTATCCTCTCTTGATCTTGGCTATCACCTTTGGACCGGATTGGCTCCACATAATGAGTGTACTCCATGATCTTACGGGCTTCATGCTTATCTAAACAACATAACCACATATGATCAAAAGATGGTCGGTACAAGACACCATCCACAAGATCATAGGAAAGTGATCTCTACTTCATCTGATGGGCTTGGGACTTGTCTTGAGGTAGTTTGCCATTATTTAGGTAATCCATGAATGGTTGCCTCCAATCTAACTCCTTGTCCTTCTTAACAATGGCAACCTCCCCTTCAAGAGAATACTTTTTGATGAGTTCAATATCAATAATACATAAGACTTGTCTATTTTGTAACTTTATTGATATGGAGTCATCCTTCGGACATGCCAACTCCTTGACAACCTTGGCTAAAGCATATGCTACGACATTCTCTCATCGAGGAATCTTATAAATGATAACCTCTTAGATTTTGGCCAACAACTCCATTCTGTACTTGTGGTAGTGATGGAGCTTGGGTTTTATAACCTTATAGGACCCAACCATTTGAAATAACTAGTGAGAATCCTCAAGATGTTGATGTTCGGATGCTTAGAGTAACGGGTAACTCTAGACCGCAATCGAGCCTCATATTTGATTTTGTTGTTGGTGCAAAGTTAAACTACTTTAAGTGAAATCAATCTTTCATGTTAAATTGAATCCTTCTACACTTAGAAAATACAACACTAATGCCTAATAAGACTTACCACACAAGCCACATAGAATTAAGTCAACACTTCTAAATGAAGGTGTGATGATGTATGTTTGTTTTTGATGTATTATTTTAGATTGGATGATAGGGTGTCCATAGACTGGATGATAGGCCAATATAAGCCTAATCATGTTTTCTATGGGGATTATGCTTAAGGGATGCTTAAAAATAAATGTGAATGCTCTTTGTAGGTTGCTTAAATCCTTAAGCATAATCCAAGTTAGGACAGGGGGGCTTAGTTACCCATGTGTAGGGTGCTAAGTCCAAATTATAAATATAACTTATTGGGATTATATGTATATTTAGCTAACCTCTATTTGTAGGTGTAGATTTACTTTTCCAACATAAATATAATTTTGCAACAGAATTAGGATTAGTGCTATGGGGATTAGGATGATAGTGGCGAAGGCTTTGTCTGCCCTGTGATGCCTTTGAAACAAGCACCATCCAAATCAATGAAGGAACCAAATCAAAAATGGAGATATGAACAAAGAAGACCCCCATAGAATTTAATACAATTATAATTATTCTTTCATATTCCAGGTTGTATAAGGGTAGAGCTCGACTACCCATCTTTTATCTCTTCCAGTTGTACGATGATGCCCGACCTCACCAACCTTTTATTCTTTTATGATAGTTTATATAATTGTTTGATGTTATGTTTGCATTATGCATTAGGACAACATGTTTTCATAGTTTCTTAAATGATTAATGTTTTAATATGTGGCTTGGATAGGATTAGGGTGCTAGGATAAAAATAACTTTTCTACCCAACTAATCACTCATAACTAAATTTGGACAACTCATAGCCTCATCATAAATCTTAAGACATAAATAAGATAGTTAAAGGATTTAGCAACCTCTTAGTTGTATGGTTGTATGTTTCACATCATGCATGCATATTCTTTCTCTCTTGAACATGAAGGATCTCCATCCTTGCATGATAAAGGAATGCTTAACCTATGAGGGAATCCCTTGTGGTGGAGAACACCTTCTTCTAGATTTGACCCATAACCTATTTCATCATGCATTTAGGCATAAGAAATCCTAAAGCCTTTGTCAAAATGATGTGTCTAAAATGAAATAAAATTTGAAAAGATTTTGTATCTATGGATTAAGTCATATGCTCATACCACTCATGCTTTAGTCTCTCAAGGAGTGTTTTTAGGACTTTAGTCTCTTTCTAATTAAATAACTACACTAATTATCTTACAATTCATTAGACCGGACTAGATGGTTTTAAAACCATAGGAGGAGTTAGTCACCACTCTGATTATATGTCCGTAAGTCGACAATTTATTCTCTTGTGGAGGTAAACCCTGTGTCCACATGTCACTTAGATTTAAGTCATCCTTTAGCTCATACTAAAGCTCCTCAGACAGGATCTTAGGTAGTTATTTCGGCTGCATAAATCCTCACCTCTAGGCATTCCCAAAACCTTGTGTTGGTGGATTATAAGCCCTAGTAATGTAATTAAATTTCAACTAAAAACATATAAATCTCCTCATCTTCAAAATTGTAAAGCCAAACCATAAGATAGTTTGGAATGCCCACTAACCACCATATTATCATGAGCATTTATTACTTATTTCATTTGGATTCCAAAAATAAGTCTTCTCCTAATTTTCCAAATACAACCAATCTTTTGATAGTCTAACCCTGAAAGCTTTGGAGATGATAATTGTTTACTTTAATTGAGAGTATTCTTAAGAAATTTTATTTCCTAAGATGTAATTAACTATGGAGGTTTGCCTCCATAGGGAACTTAAGAACCTAGTTTAATATAAACCTACTTTATCATCCATGTAGGCAAAATCTTGGTATATGAAGACCCATCATGCCTTAGAGTCCTTATTGCGTGATTAGATTCATTATAGAGTGATGCCTCTATCTTTCAAGATAGTACATCATATCTCAATGTTGTACTCGATCAGCTAAAATGTTACCCCCCCTACATCCAAAAATAAACACCATAAGGCCTTCTATCCTTGTTCATTGAATCCTATCAACATCATCTTTCTTTTGAGTTTGGAGATGTCAATCCTCAAGCAAGGGTTCTTAAACTCATAATGTTGACCGATACACCTCAACTAAAACTCGATAGTATCTGCCAACATCCACTATAATGTAAAGAGGCAGTTGTGCTTGGTTGTCCCTAGGAGTAAGTATTCATTGCTGAATGTAGCTCCTAAGATGTCCTTCGAGTGGCATGCCTCCTCTTTCATAGTAGTCAGCTAAGAAAAGCATATCTCTAGATCAAGTAAGGCCTTGATTAGAGATTCCCGCATTTCTTTGGATAAGATAAGGGCATCATATATGCTTAATTTAGCTGTAAACTTTCTAAGGTGAGCTAGAACATTGTAATCATCTCTGGCTTAGTCCTCCACAAGCATATCCATGGGTGGAGCATCCTATGGAGGGGCTATCTGCTAACTAAAAAAAATGACTTACTTACCCTTATCTTGAGGTGCTACCCTAGGAGGTAGAACTTTACCACTAATAGGTTGTTGGACTTCTAGAATAATGAGCTGGAAAGTTTTACCTTCTCATCGCATTCCTACGCCTTCTTATGGGATCCTCGAGGCTTGACTCCAAGTCAATCTCAAGAGGTGAACTTTGATTGATTTAGAGAAGGATATTACTCTAAGAAGAAAGGAAAGGATCAGAACTAATAAAACTATTATTTTTATTTAGACTCAAGGAGCTTTCAATATGAATAAAATCAAGAGCATCAAAAGTAGACATTATATAGGTAGAATCACTTTTCTTCATTAATTTCTTTTTGGGTGGAGGTACATGATCGAAATCAAGTAAAGTAAGTAGAGTAAGAGATTTAGAGCCCTTATCCATAGATACAATGCTCCTATCAGTAGAAGAGGTGGTAGTTGTAATGGTGGAGGGAGTACTGGACTTGGATGGTGGCTATGCTACTAGACTATCCCGGGCAAGTATGGTGTGCTGCTGGTGCTGCTGAGCTATCACCCTCCCCTAGTTGTCCTTTACAACTAACAAACTTTCCTTAGTGTTGGAGATTTGAGCTACTTCAGGCACTTGCAAGGAAAGGTTCTTGATCTTAGAAATGATCTTCTTGGATGTTCGGGATAGGGAGATATCCTACCCTTTTTTGGTCTTAAGAGGATCGCAAGTATCCCCAAGGATTACTCTATCAAAACTACATGGTTGTACTAATAAGTATTCCTTAAGGATAACTATGGCTCTCAACTTATAGCTGCACTCAATCTAGTCCTTAAAAGTTATACAATCCTCTAAGACATGGCTTAACATGCGGTGGTAGGGGAAATAGCTATAATCATCGCTCTTGCCCACTTCCTCTGGCCTCCTAGGGTCTAGCAACTGAAAGTCTCTCATATTAGCAAGAGTAGGTGGAAAGTAGCTACGGTGATGGATGAATACCGCTCTGGGTAGAGGTAGGTGGTGGAAATGGATCATGGCATGCGGTTGGTATGATGGCCATGGTTGTGGAAGTGGAGGTGGCAAAGGAGGCTGCTGAGCTCGTAGTATCACATATTGAACTCTGGCTTGCTGCTTCCATCTGTCCACTAACACAACTGTCCCTGGCTTCTTCTCAAACACTTTTTTTTTCTTAGGCCTTGATGATTGGTCAGGAAAGGGCAACTGTTTGGCTTCCTCTTGTAGGCTAGCCTCCTTGTTGATTAATTTCTCAAATATTTTGATGGTAAAGCCCTTAAGCATGAAGGCAACGGGCCATGAATATTCTTGAGAAGAATCTCATTGGCATGTTGTTCGAATAGCTGTGGTTCGCATTTCATGCTCAGCTTGTGCCACCTGGTTCTCATACAATGAGGTCGCCTACAATCACCCTCTATTGAGCTCCAGCAAACCTCTTGATGAAGAGGTGCTCCAACTCAGCAAAAGCCTTAACCAAACCGTTGGGTAGTTCGGTGTACTAATAAAATGCAACACCTAACAGAATGCAAATGAAAAGGTGGAAGAGGAGTGTGTTGCTGCCACTAGTGTTGCAACAGCCGGCTCTAAAGTGTGCAATGTGTTAACATGGGTACCCACTGCCATCAAAGATCTTGAAAGATGGTGACACAAAACCCTAAATAAAATAAAACTAAATAAAAACCTAAACCTAAAAAATGAACCTAAAAATAAATTAAAATTAAAACTTAAACTCTAAATAAAAAAAACCTAAACTTAAAATAAACAAAATAAAATAAACATAAACCTAAACTAAAATAAACTAAACTAAAATAAATAAAACCTAAACCTAAACTTAAAATAAACTAAACATAAACCCTAAACTAAATAAAATAAAATAAATTAAAATAAACCTAAACCTAAACTAAAAAACCTAATAATAAACCTAAAAAAAAACCTAAATAAAAAAACCTAAAAACCAAAAATAAAAATAAAACTTAAACCTAAAAAATAAAATAAAAATAAACTAAAATAAAAATAAATAAACTAAAACTAAAATAAACTAAATTAAAAAAATACTAAACTAAAATAAATAAACTAATTGGATAAAATAAAAATAAACCTAAATAAATGAAAATAAATAAACCTGAGCCTAAACCTCAAACCTAGGCCTAAAACTCTAAACACTAAACCCTAAAGAATACTGACCCTAAACCCAAAATATGACCCTGGTAACCCTGAGGTACTAGGCCATACCCTAAACCCTAGACCTAAACCCTAAGACTAAACCATAAACCCTAAACCTAAACCCCCAAACTTAAACTAAATCTAAATAAACTTAAAATACAAAAGAACTAAACCTAAAATAATTAAAATAATCAAAGATAAAATAAAAAACCTAAACTAAACCCACACTAAACCTAAAAATAAGATAAACTAATAAAAAATAAAATAAAATAAATTAAATAAAACTTAAACTAAACTAAATAATAAAATAAACCTGGAATAAAATAACCTAAAATAAAAGATAAAAATAAATGAATAAAATAAATTAAAATGTAAAATAAAATAAAATAAACTAAATAAAACCTAAACCTAAAATAAAACCTAAAAACTAAAAAAAAACTAAACCAAAATAAAATAAATAAACAAAATAAAATAAATTTAAACTAAAAAATAAATAAATAAAACTAACAATCCTAAAATAAAACAAACTTAAAAACTTAAATAAAATAAAATAAAATAAAATAAAATAATCTTAAACTTAAAAATAAACTAAAAAAATAAACTAAACCTAAAACTAAAAATAAAATAAAACCTAAATAAAAATAAAAATAAAACCTAAACCTAAAATAAAAATAAAATAAACCTAAAATAAAATAAATAAAAATAAAAAAATAAAACCTAAACCTAAAATAAATTAAAATAAACCTAAATAAAACTAAATAAAATAAAATAAATGAAAAAACTTTAAAATCTAAAACCTAAACTAAAAAAATAAAAATAAAATCCTAAACCTACCTAAATAAAAAATAAAACCTAAAAATTAAAATAAAATAAACTAAATAAAAATAAACCTAAACCAAACCACAAAATAAACTAAAATAAAAACCTAAACTAAAATAAAGAAACAAATAAATAAACTTTACTAAATAAAAAAATAAACAAAATAAAAAATAAAATAAAATAAACTAAAATAAAATATTAAATAAATATAAACTAAACCTATGGGTTTATTTAATCAAAATATATATAAACCTGAACCCTAAATAAACCTCCTATAAATCCTACTAAACCAAAAACCTAAACAACCTTAAAAGCCAAAAACTGACCCTACTCAAACCAAACAGCCCTAAAGGCCTCTTAAAACCCATAAAACTAACCCTAACCTATAACTAAAACCCCTAAACCCTGAGCTAGTAAAAAATAAAATCTAAACCTAAACTAAATAAAACCTAAAATAAAATAAATAAAACCAAACCTAAATAAAATAAAAAATTAAATTAAATTAACTAATTAAAACATAAAACCTAAACTAAACTTAACGTAAAATAAAATAAAAAAAAATAAACTAAAATAAAATAAATAAAACCTAAACTAAATTAAAATAAAATAAAACCTAAATATAATAAAATTAAACGTAAAATAAAATAAATCATGATAAATTAAATAAAACTAAAAATAAAACCTAAACCTAAAAAATAAACCTAAAATAAAACTTAAAAATAAATAAAACAACTAATATAAAATAAAATAAATAAAATAAAATAAACTTACCTAAACTAAAATAAAATATAAAATAAATAAAACCTAAAAACCTAAATAATTAAACCTAAACAATCCTAAACTAAATAAAATAAAATAAACTAAAAATAAACCCAAACTTTAAAAAAATTAAAACTTGAAAATAAACCTAAATATAAAACCTAAAACCTAAACCTAAAAAAATAAAATGAAAACCTAAACCTAAACCTAAAAATAAAAAATAAAACCTAAACCTAAAAAATAAAATAAAAATAAAACTTTGCTAAAAAAACAAACCTAAACTTGAAAAAAAGCTAGAAAAAAACCTAAACAAAAATAAATAAACTAAACTAAATAAAAATAAAAAATAAAACTAAATAAAAATAATAAAATAAAATAAATAAAAAATAAACTAAATAAAATAAACCCTATGGGTTTACATAATTTTAAAAAACCCAATGCGGGACCACTAAACCTTACCAAACCTAAACCCTTGATCATCACCCAAACTAAACCTACCACACCCAAACCCAAACCCTAAACTAACTCTCCTGACCCTAAACCCTCTATAGCCCTTAAATAGCCCACCACCATCTAAAACTCCACACTGACCCTGGGCTAAACCCTCCACCACCTAACACCTACAAACCTCCCTCCACACCCTTCTCTAAAACCTCCTCTAATCCTCACCAAACCCCAAAACCCCAACTACTTACCATCCTCCCCCCACCACTAAAGCTAAATAAATAAATTAAAAAATATACCTAAACCCTAAAACCCAATAAACTTAAGCCACATGAATGGAACCTTGATGGGGAACATCACTCAACTGTTCAGTCATATCTAGTGGAGGAGCAAAGCGAGGATTACATGGTGGTGGGGATTTGTAGGTGCTGCTGGATATGGAGGTGGTGGTTGGAGTAGTGGAGGTTATGATGGTTGGAAGAGCAATGGAGGTTACAACTTTAGTGGTGGTGGAGGGAGAGATTGGAGATATGATGGTAGATCCCACTACTCGAGAGGCATGAGTGATTCTAATGGGAACAGGAGAATCTAAATAACGGTCGATCTGATCTGCTACTTATGGTATTGTGCCTTTATAGTAGAGGTGATTCTACTTATCTAAATTTTTTGATTTGCTCTATGGGTGCTCATTTTTTATCTATGTTGTCGCGTGTGTCTTAGAAAACTTAGGGCACTACTTGGTTGATGAAATCGAAAAGAAGAAATGTTGAATCTATTTGTTCTCTAAAAAAAACCCAAAACTAAAACTTAAACCCTAAACTTAAATTATAAACCCTAAAACTACCCTAAACCCACCCTAAACCTAAATCCTAAAAAAATCAAAAAATGTAAACCTAAACCCCAAACCCTAAACTCAAACCATAAACCCAACCATAAACCCTAAATTCAAAACCTATAAACCTACTACCTAAACCCCAAACCCAAACCAAAAAACCCTAAAACCCAACCCTAACTACTAACCTAACCCTAACCTATAACCCACAAACTTTCCGAATAAAGATGTCATTAGGGTAGATCTAAAGAATGACCTAATCCTAACAAAGTTATGGTAGCTAAAGAAAATGCCTTCAAGAGACTTTCCCTTGATTATTAGAGATTTGAATACCCTAAACCCTAACCATAAATCATATTATATTACCATATATTATAGTATAATGTAGCATCATATATTTAAGCATGTAGTGATTTGTTTTTGAATGTTATAATATGTTTTGAAATGTTTTAGTATATTATTGTATTGTGCCCTGTAGTCTATATTAATATAAATTATAAAAATATTAATTTAATAAATTAGATGATAAAATTTGTGAAATTTGAAGTCAAAATTAAGTTGTAGTACCAAAGGTGTTCTATGCCACATGTAGTCTAAAAAGTAAGATTTTATGTTCAAAATAAATATTATATGTTGTAGCATAGTATAGCATCATTTATCATAATATATTATTCTATGTATTTTAAATTCTTCTAATATTTTACAATCATGCAGTCGAGCCTACACTAGCATTATTTATAAAAATATTGATTTAGACTATAAAATGATGGAATTTGGCCAAATTCATAATAGGTAAAGGCATCATATATTATTTCAATTTAAAATATGTAAGTGATGCCTAAACTATATTTTTATTGTTTAGAGAATAATTTAATGATTTATATCTTAATGAATCCCTTGATATGTGATATGCAATATAATATAATATAATATGTTATAGGGTATTATAATATAGGATGCCATAACATAATGTAGCATCATTCATTATAGCATACTATTGTGTATTACTACTTATTGTTTGGCATATTTTAGTTTGTTTTAGTAAGATGTAGTAGAGTTTGTACTAGTATAATTCATAAAAATATTGATTTATAGGCTGAGATGATGGGATTTGGCCAAATTTAAGGTAAGCTTTAAGGAACATCATTAGGGGTGTGCATCCAAAATAGATGTTCATTTTTCAACAAAATTTGCATCCAAAATAGATGTTCATTTTTCAACTAAATTTTATGAATTTTTTTCTTAAAGTGATTCATCTTAAGGTGTAATGTAAGATAATATATTATAAGAAAGCATACAAAAATATAATGTACAAAAGAATATAACTTCACATCTATTTAAATGTGGTGGTGTGTTACTAAATGTTATTATACTTTAAGTATGTTTTACTTTTTATTATAATACATTGGGTCAAAACTCACAAACATATTAATTTGATTGAGATGGAAGAATTTGGCCAAATTCTAGCACTAAGATGAAACACCAAAATTATGATATTTTGTACCATTTCTAATAGAAAAAAAACAATTTTACATCCAAAATTAACATTATTTTGAGAAAATTTTTTATTTGTTCCTTTTAAGTGATTCTAATGAGGTGTAATGTTAGACAATATATTATATTATAGCAAATTATAATATAACATCATATATTATAATATAATATAGTGTGTTAATTCACACTATAATATGTTTAGCATGATATTGTATAGTTAGTTTGAGCTTGCAGCATCACAAATCATAAAATGTTGATTACAATGTTAAGATTATGTAATTTGAATAAATACATTGTTAGACTTTTGGTTGAAGTATTGAAGTTGTGAATAAAAGAAGAAATAATATTTGATGAGTATTCAATGTCAAGTACATGGGGGAGATCTATTATGGGATCACACATGCATTGGACAAGACATGTGAGGGTTCTATGTCTAGGGCATAGAAAAAGAAAATCTCTGGGGATAAAGTTTGAATTTGATTTGATTATATGATTTATGGAAAGAAGATCTGCTAGGGATAAGAATCTATAATCCATTGGGGATTAAGATTGAATTGACTTTAATTAATTTTGTTTTAATTGATGTGGAGGCATATCTACAAGAGATATGAGCTAGGGTCCGCTGGGGATCGGGTATATGAACCTTCCACTAGACAAGAAGGTTTGGGCTATCCGCTAGGGATTAGGAATTTAGTTTGATTTTATAGATTTGTTTGGGAATGTATCCACTTGGAATAAGAGTTTGGTTGGATTTCTTTAATTTAGACTCTACTAGGGGGAGTTGGCTTAATTTGGCTCCACTAGGGAGGTTGGTTCTAAATTTGATTTATTTGCTTGAATTGTTTATATATGATTTGGGGCTCCATTAGGGAGAACGATGTGATTTAACTCCACTGGAGAAATTAGATTGGGTTTAATTTAATCTGAGTTAATGTATAGACCCGATCGGTGTGCGATGGACCCAATGAGAAGGAGCTATATCAGCCTTATCTTGCCTCAGGTTTACAAATCTAAAGGGATAGTCTACCGGTAGAGCTAAAGGGGTTGCCTTTTTTTAATGTGATTTGATAGAAGAAGGCATAGACCTTACATCTTCGAGGAATAATAATCATTGGGGTGACTATTGGATGCACAACAAATCAAAGCTGACTTAGGCCATATACTGAGTGAATCTCGCTGGAGACTTATGCCAACTCAAAAGTAGTCAGGAATAATTTTATCTTAATTTCATATGATTTGATATGGTTTATTTAGTTTAGTTTGATTTTGAATTATGGGCATATCCACTAGGGATATGAGCTCGATCAAATTTGATAGATTTAATTTATGGACAATGTGGGTGTGCGATGGACCCACTAAGAAGGGGCTATATCGGACATGTCTTATCTCAGATTTAGAAATTTAGAGGGATAGTCTACTGGTCGTGGGGTAGAGCTAGCAAACCTAAGGGATTACTTTTCGGTGTGCAATGATAGTGCTAGGAAGAAGGCATAGTAGATTTACATCTTCCAAAGCAGGGAACAACCACTGGGTGACTTATTGGAAGCACAAGAAATTGAAACTGCCTTAGAGGTGACTACTGAGTGAATATCATTCGAGACTTATATCAACTCTAGAGTAATCGGTGATTCCTATAGGGAGTTTTGCTGACACTACTCAAAAGATAGAATGCTTGCTTGGGAAAAGGTACCTCTAGGGGTGTCCTCCTAATCCACAAGGGAATATATATTTTATTTATATATTTGCATGGACCCTATTGGTGTGCGAGGGACCACACTGTGAAGGGGCTATGTCGGCCTTGACCTTTCTCAGATTTATTGGACCAAGGGAGAATCTGCAAATCCAAAGGATATATTCTCCAACCATAGGAATGTTTACTAGGAAAGGGGAACTATCCAATCTGATAGTAACTCGGGTCATGTCTAAATGGGGTCACAAAGGATGTCATCCAAATATAGTTCCCATAGGCGAGGTGCTACTAGGGGAATTATCTTGAGCCCTAAAAAAGAAAGCCTATAGGTGTACGATGGCCAACTCAAGGAGAAAGTGTAGTAGACTTACATCTGCCATGACTAGTGTATCTTAAGGTGCGAGAACCAACCAACCTAAGGTCTATCTGTTAGCATGAGTGGTGTATCCATCAACATAGTGAGAATTTACCAACCTAAGGTGCTTATTGGTATGCAATGATCAATCTAGAAAGAAAGTGTGTAGGCTTACAACTTTCTAAGTGGAACTAATCATTGGGATAGTCTGTCATCGGTGGGACATATACTATTTAACCTAAAGCGACTACTAAGCATGGAGCCCCAAGGAAGGACTGGACCTAGACTTAAAGCAGTCAAGAGAGAAGGAACCGCTTGGGGACTTATCTTAAACCTCAAATATACTCGGCCCAGTCAGTGGACAAAGGCTAATCCAAGAAGAAAGCATTGAAAACTCACATCCTCTTAAATGATGCCAACATAAGGTAGCTTATCGACCAAGTAGTAAGGCCTACCAAATTAACAAGGTGCTCATCGGCGTGTAGTGGCCAAGTAAAGAAGGAAAGTGTAGCAGACTTACACCCTCCAAAGCAAGAAGGCCACTGGGGTGACACACTAGTAGGGTAGCATGTCAGCCCGACCTAGAGCAACTACTGAGTGAGTACCGTTGGGGGCATTATCTCAACTTAAAGTTGCACGAATTAAAAGATATGTGTTTGTTGTATATGTTTGTGTGTAGTTTGTGTTTGTGTTGTGTCGATGAAGGATATACCCTAAACACACCGTGACAGATTTGTAAATAATAATACTTTCAACATGGAAGAGATTGAATTTGAAATAAAATTTTCATTGATGATAATTATTTTCAAACAAGAATTATAATATTTCTTTAAGAAGAGCCCATTGATTGGAAGCATTGGGCGCTCTCCCTTATAATTAATTAGCTGATAAGATCCTCTTTGGTAGGCCTTCTCTATGGAAATAGAGCCTTCCTAAGTGGGTTCAAACTTGCTTCCTATCTTACGACGGGCAACAATCAGTCTCCATAAAACTAAAATAAGCTCTCCTACTTGAAAAGATCAAGGATGGACCAACTTGTTGTGAGCTTGAATCATTTTAGCTTTATACAACTTGAGGTTTTGGCATGCCCACAAGAGTCTCTCTTCTAAACCTTTGAGCTCTTCTAATCATAACTTGGCATTTAGCTATATTTTGATCTTGCTATCCAGAGCTATCCTTAGTGATTAGAGTTGGACTTCTAATGATGGAACAACATCAAACCCATACACGAAGGAGAAAGAAGTAGAGTGAGTTGGAGTTCTATATGTGGTGCTGTAGGCCCACAAGGCTTCAACTAACTGCTCATGCCACTATCGCTTGTTATTGTCAAGTGTCTTCTTTAGTATTTGGATGAGAGTTTTGTTGAAGGCTTCTCCTAATCCATTTTCCCTCGGGTAGTTGATGGTATAATATCTCTGATCTATGATGTGTCTTTGAGTAAAGTTATTGATCTACGTGCTCTTGAATGTAGTACCATCATTATCAAATATAATTCTTCAAGGCACTTTGAACCTATATATGATATGATTCCTAAAAAATTGGAGCACATGCTGAGATATGACCTCTCTAAGAGAAATTGGCTTCACCCATTTGGAAAAGTAGTCAGTAGTAGCTAAGATTAACTGATGACCCTTGAAAAAAAAGCATCAATCAGACCCACTATGTCAGTACCTTAGCACTTGAATATCCTTGAGGCCAATATAAGATGTAGAATATTGAGTGGTTGATGTAGGACCACACCGTGTATTTGACATTGGTGGCATCACCTAGCCATATCCATGGATTCCTTGATCATCGATGGTCAATAGTATCCTAGTCTCTTGATCTTGGCTTTCATCTTTGGACTGGATTGGTTGGCTCCACATAATATTGCGTGTACCTCAGTCACGATCTTACTGGCTTCATGCTTGCCTAAACAACATAACCACATATGATCAAAAGATAACCGGTACAAGACACCATCCACAAGAGCATAGGAAAGTGCTCTTTGCTTCATCAGATGGGCTTGGGACTTCTCTTGAGGTAGTTTGCCATTATTTAGGCAATCCATTAATGGTTGCCTCCAATCTAACTCCTTATCTTTCTTAACAAACCTCCCTTCAGAGTACTTTTGATGAGTTCAATATCAATAATAGATAAGAATTGTCTATTTTGGAACTTTATTGATATGGAGTCATCCTTCGGACATGCCAACTCCTTGCCAACCTTGGCTAAAGCATACGCTATGACATTCTCTAGTCGAGGAATCTTATAAATGGTAACCTCTAGGATTTTGGCCAACAACTCCATGGTGTACTTATGGTAGTGATGGAGCTTAGGTTTTATAACCTTATAGGACCCGGGATTTGGTTGATAACTAGCGAGAATCTTGAAGATGTTGATGTTACGGATGCTTAGTAATGGTAACTCAGCAAGCAATCGACCTCATATTTGACTTCATTATTGGTGCAAATTAATTAAACTACTTTAAGTGAAATCAATCTTTCATGTTAAATTGAATCCTTCTACACTTAGAAAATACAACAACAATACTTAATAAGACTTACCACACAAGCCAAAATACACACAATAAAATTAAGTCAACACTTCTAGCTCTAAATTAGGATGGTGTATGATGTGATGTATGTTTCCTTTTATAACCCTAATTACTTCCTAATTATCCCACTGATTAATCCTAAACTTTTCATGTGCATTTAGGGGGATGACTTTTGCATCCCCTATTTTTCTTGGGATTTATTGATGGGTTAATTATGGAGATAAATTAATGACTCCTTAATAACTCTCTTTATGTAATTAAGGGTAATTAAGCATATGAACAGTGGTTTAATCCCTTTATTAAGTTAATTAAGCGTTGATTAAGTAGAGAAGAGGTTTATGGAATGAATTTGGGGAATTTTCCCTAAGCCATTCAATAAACCCCAATCCTTCCTTAATCCAAACTTAATTAAGGGTTAATCCCTTAATCACTTAAATTATTTGATTTTAAAATCAAAATATTCCAGAACTTAATCAACCCTTCTTGGCTAGGTGCTTAGGTGTTCAATAACCTAAGCAGCTTCAAGAAATCAAAATCCAACTCACATGTGTGGGAAGGGTTATGAAAGTACTTAAATTAAACCCTTTAGCTTAATTAATCACTAATTGTGAGCCAATTGCATTAGGCCCTTTCTTTCTAGGTGAATTACTAATTTAAATTCATTGTGTGGTTTTATGTCATATCATTGGCTCATAATTATTTGATTAAAAATGCTAAAGTGGTATAGGTAAGTGTAATTAATACATTTAATTCACACCTTAACCTAACCAAAGCATAAAATTGATCTATTCACCTAAAAATTAAACTAAAATATCATAAACATATGGGAATGGGTTAGGATCAGAAAATCTTCTCATATTTCTCAAATAAAAATCAAACTCAAAACAAAAAAAAAATCTCTTTAAAATAAATTTGATTCACTTTAAATAATCTTGTTCCATAGGATTGTCTTTAAGAGTTAATTAGGGTGAATGAATTTAGATGCTTTCATCACTTCATTTAGTTCCTAATATGATAAATGTGTATGTCATATGAAAATCATGCATTCATGCTTACTAAAATTCAAATTTAAAATGAAATGTTTCCTTTATGTCAAATTGCATGTTTTGACTAAATTAAGGATATGAATGGCTATTATCAGTATTAAATCTAAAAATTATTTTAAAATTTATAAATCAAATATAAAAACTGAAAGGTATGCTAGTTATAATTATTTATATGCTTGCATGTGCATAAAATATAAAGATGTGCATTGTGTGGCTTTCCTTCACTTCTCTTTTAACATAGTTTTGAATAGGATCTGCAAAGTGTATGGTTCATTTGAAAAGAACATAACACTTGCTTAAATCCACTCCTATTCATTCCTATGTTATCAATTAAGAAGGACATCTATAATTGCACATATAAATTGCATAAATAAATCAGACAAATAAATATAAACTATTGCATATTTCTTTTTCCATTCATTTCTTTTATACATGCATATGTATTTAAGGAAAGTGGTATATTAGTCTGGACAACCCCGGGATTGTGAGGCTTTAAGTAGTAATAAGTAGGTCTTGTACCTTACACCCCTGATGGTAACAATGGTGTTGTACTCACTTATGTCTTTCATACATATAAATGTGCATATGAAAAATGGATAAAATAATCCTCTTTTCTATTTAATGAAAATCATGCATCATAAAACATCTAAAATTCTTAAACACTTTCTCTTATCATCATCATTAAAGTGCGCTAAATGTTTCCATTTGCATGTATAGATATGCTTCAGAATCATCCATATGCGTGTTACAAATGTTGGGAAAGAAATAAAATGTTGTGTGTTTTGTGATAGTAATTCACTTAATCTTAAAACACCTTTCTTTTTTAATATGTTTGTTTAGGGAAAAGCTAAACTTAGGATTAATTAAAACACATAATAAAACATTCACTAAACAAAAGTCAAATATGAATCCACCTTAGAAATTACTTAAGGTAGAGAGGAAGGAGAAGTTCTCTTCTCTTTCTCTCTCTTTATAACTTAATAATTAATTGTAAGATTCACTCAAACCTGATCAAAACACAAAATAAAAATTAACCCAAAATAACTAAACAACTTAAATTAAAACCACTATCTAAGTTGAACATTTTCATACTCAAGAAATCTAAACCTTAAATCCCTAGCTAACCATACCACACAAACCTTAAATGGCACACACATTAGGCTAAGTCACAACTTCTAGTCCTATGTTAGGGCGGTGCATGGTTTGATGTTTACTTTTTTTTGTGATGTATTGTTTCCAGTCTGGATGTTAGGGTGTATGTGTGTAGGCTGAATGGTTGGATGGTTTAGTCTAATCATTATCTTCTATAGGGGATTGTGCTTAAGGGGTGCGATAATAAAAATATAAAATTTCTTTTATTGTGCTGGTGCTTATACCCCTAAGCATAATTCAATAGGCCAAGTGGACTTGGTTACCCATGTGTAGGGTGCTAAGTCAAATATATATATATATATATATATATATATATATATATATATATATATATATATATACTCTTATTGTATGGTTTGTTTAGCTAATCTCTGTTGTGTAGGTTTTAGTTAGATTTCCTTTTTCCCATTTTCATGTAATTTTGTAATTAAGATTTTGGAATGATTATTATGGAGGATTAGGATGAACATTGGTTATAAGATTACATCTTATGTACCATGTGAATCCTTTGGAGCAACCACATTCCAACCATCCAAAAGAACAAAGAATAAAGAAGAAAAGAAGAAAGGAGAAAGAAAAAAAGAAGAATGAAGACCCCCATAACATGAATGCTTAATTATAATTAATTGATTTGTAATCCGAGTTCTATAAGGGTAGAGCTTGGCCACCCAATTTGATTTTAGGTTTGTGCGATGGAGCCCGACCATAAATGGTCTTTTATTCTTTTTCACTAGATTTATAAAATGTTTGATGTTTGTTTAGCTTATGCATTAAGATGGAATTTTTTCTTAGTTTCTTCCTTGCTTTGATGTATGGCCTGGAAGATGATTAGGCTCCTAGGAAAATAAACTTTCTACCAAACTAATCAGTTCAAACTAAAAATAAACAACTCATAACCTCATCTAAAGCCTAAGTTAAAATTAAGATAAAATTAGAGACCCCTGGGATGTTGTCTTACTTTTCTAACATCATGCATAAAAAAGCATATAGTTTCACTCTTTATTAGAGTGCTTCCACCTTTGCAAGAGAACTTAGGTTGACATGTGATAGCCACGGTAGAAACACACCTCTTTATCTTGCTGATTTTTTTCCATAATCTAATTTCTCATGCATTAGGCATAAAGAATCCTTAAGAATGTGTCAAATTGATTGCCCAAAAATGAAAATAATATGATGAAAATTTGCATTAGATTTAAGTCATTAAAGAATCCCCGAGATGATCTAATCTCTTAGGGAGTGTTTTTAAGGACTTAGTCTCTTTCTAAATAAATAACAACCTTGCTAACTTGCATAAGCATTTAACTTGCCTACATATTTTAAAATCGTAAGAGTTAGTTGGCAGCCACCCCCAGGCGGTTGTAAGTTGAACAGTCAGCTGGTTTATCCTCTATTATGGAGGTAAACCAAATACCCATTTTTGCCTTACATTTAGGTCATGCTTTTGGCCCTCACTACAGCTTCCTAGATTTAGGTTTAGAGGTTTCTACTTCCCTTTGCGGGCTACAAGCATATATCCTCATCTCTTAGGCATTTTCATGACATTGTGTCATGGAATTGTAAGCCCTACATTTCTAAAAAAAATTCAACTCAAGCAAATTAATTCAAATTCAAAAATGTAAAGCCTAACCATAGGGTAGTTTGGGATGCTTACTAGGCTTTCTAGTATCCTAAGCATCTCCTACTTGTTTTCATTTGGCATCGATAAGAACTCCCTCCTCTTGATTGATTTCACTTGACTTTCTAAAAATAAACCAATCAATTGATAGACCTACCTCTTCAAAATCTTTGGATACAACGATCATTTACCTTAATCGAGAGTATTCTTATGGAATCCCATTTCTTAGGATGTAATTAACTATGGGGCTTGCCCATAGAACAATGAAGATTTAAAATAAACCCTTTACTTTTCCATGCAAAGTAGGAGAAGAATCTTACATTTGAAGACCCATGGTCCTTATATTAAGGTGGGTCCATTATAGGTGACTTCTATCTTTTGAGATAGTACACCTCTTCTCAATGTCATACTCGATCACCAAAATGAGAACATCTGTGGATCTACGTGGCATCCCAATAAGGCATAATTTTTTTATATTTATGTTTTCATTTAACCTTCTTTTTTGAACTGGAAGGGGATAGATGGAGGCAGGAATATATATAAAATTTTCACCACAGATTTTTTTGGCAACTCCACTTGGGAGAGTTCCTCTCTCCATCTTTGGTAAATGTTCGTTGTCTCCCAATATCAATAGTGGGTATGAACTTTTCTATGAATCCAAGACTATCTTTCTTTTCGTTGGCACTTAGCTTAATTTGTCCTTAAGTTATGATAAAACTCTTTTGTTTTAGGACCTCACCTGTTGGTCTTAAAACCCCATTGAATGGGTGAAATTAAAAAAATTAAAAACAAATGATTAAAGACTTCCACCTTATCATTTTTTATGGTAAAGGTTCATTCTAAAAATAAAGATAAAATAAATACTTCATAAAAGTCTTACTTTTAATAAGCACTTTTTTTTTAAAATGCACTTAATAAACTATTTGCACTACATCCAACAATTTTCACAATTATTACATGAAGAAATATTTCAAAAATGAAATCAACAATCATAACTTCCAAAAGCCTAAATGAACTTCTTCACTCAAATCATTTTAATGAAGACTTCATTTTCAATAAAATTTAATCCTAAACTTTCAAAAGCACAAAATCTAAAGATCTTTCCATTCATATATCCAAATGTGTTGGATGGATGTTACATCTTCAAGAAAAATCACCATTTTGAAATTCCACTCAACACATTCCACATGTGTTAAGTTATTTTCACCAAAAACACACATATAGAACCTCCCATTCAATATACACAATTATTGAATGAAGGTTTCATTAATCAAAATCAAAAATAAACTTTCAAGAAGCACATATGAAACCTCTCCATTCAATATACACACATTTATGTTAAAGTGAAGTCTCCCTTTTCAAAACACATAAATTTGAAACATAATTTTGGAACTTCATTCTTTAGCATACCACATTTCCTAAATGAAGTCTCTATTTTTTGAAATTAAAATTTTTCAAAACACTTTTTAGCTTCATTCTTTAGCATACCACATTTGCTAAAATTATCTCCATTTTCAAAACAAAATTTGAAACACTTTTTTTAATTTCATTTAGCATACTCAAATTTGCTAAGTGAAATCACCATTTTACAAAAAATTTTCAAAACACATTGGAACTACATTCTAGCATACGACATTTGCTAAAGTGAAGTCTCCATATTTATAACAAAATCCAAAATAAAATTTAAAACACTTTTTTTTTAATTTCATTTAGCATACTCAAATTTGCTAATTAAATCTCCATTTTCAAAATTTTCAAAACACATCAAACTTCATTCTAGCATACCACATGCTAAAATTAAGTCTCCACTTATAAATAAAATCAAAATAAAAGAAACATTAGGATTTTTTGGCATAAATTTGCTAAATCTATTTTCAAAATTTTAAAAAAAAATAAAACACACTTGATTTCTTCATCTTAGCATACCCAAATTTGCTAAATGGGATTCCTTATTTTCAATTCACAAATGATTCACAAAATAAAACAAAAAAAAAAAAAAAAGAAATTGATTAAATACCTCACCTCTACTTAAATTTGCTAAGTGAATAAATTCAAAATCACAAATAAAACAAAATGTTGACCCTTTACTTTAACATACCCAAATTTGTTAAATAAAGGGTCCTCAAAAAATCAAAATTCAAATATGAACCTATGGAAGCATTTCTCCAAAAATATTTGAACCCATTTTCAACATACCCAAATTTGTTGAAAGTGGATTCTACATTCAAAATTCCTCTTTTCAATCAAATCTCAAAATCTCTTCTAAATCCATTTGAGCCTGACTTAACATTTTCAAGATGTTGAGTATGGGTTTGAATTCTAACTTCGAATTCAAAATTAACAAAGAAAGAAAAATAGATTCAAGTTTGTTTTGACATTAGGTTTCAATCTTTGTCGATTTTTCAATCTCAATTGATGATTTGATTGAATGGCTCAGAGATATGTGTTCACTTTTCCCCATGGGATGAATCTAGCCTAGATCATCCCATGCTCCCCATGCCCACCATGCACTTTGGTCATGATTTTGGGGGCTGAATTACATGTGGGGACCCCTCATAGTAGAGCATAGTGGGAGGAAGGAAGGTCCTTGTTGACTTGTCATCACATTCTAAGATTCTGTCACTAAAGAGGAATGAAATGGTGGTTACCACAGTGTGTCAGAAGTGCACTGGTGTTCCCCATCTTTGTCCCAATCAAGGCTAGCACCCACTCTAGCACCTTCAGGGAAGGCTCCCCATAGCTAGCTCCTACTCTGCTCTCCCTACCAGGACCCAAAAAAGAAATAAGAACCGCATGATAAAGCGGTACCACAATCGCATTGCTAGGGAGATGGAGGCATCCACGTAGTCTGTAGTTGAGGAGTTGCCCACGATGGTTTCCCCATTGGTTACAGCAAACCAGTTCCATCCTCTCTCTAGGTCTAACAGAGAGGATGTCAGGAGGATATTTGGTTTGCCTCCACCAGCAGTGCATTTCCATGCTCCAATTATTGAGAGGAGGAGGTCGTATGCGGGGCGGTTCTTTGCCATTGAGCATCTCAGTCAGGATTTGATTTAAGATTGGTTATCCCCCATAGTGTGGGGAAGCATATTAGACATGAGAGGGCCAGGGAGTCCCATACTTTAGTTCACATTACTAGTCAGGATAGAGGAGGTTTAGTAGTGTGGCTCTACACTTGTTGATTTTCTTGATTTGCGCTACTATTGATCAAACTTACAACATTCGCTTGGGGACTACCCATAGGAGCTCTTATTAGAGAGTTGGTGTGTCTCCACACCGCTCAGTCCACCATCTTTGATCCATGTTCCGGCATCTCAGTTCCACTAGGCACGAGGCCACATCACGGGAGAAGAGGACCCCATTGGTGATCCATGTGGTTAAGGATGTCGTTCCATCTACCACCTACTATAGCGGGCTCTCTGCAACCTTATCAGTGAGGAAGGAATGGTAACCAAGTATTGTAGTCATCCCATCTGCATAAATACGATGAAGATACCTTGTGGAGGATAAGGTGAAAGCTCAATTACTATGATGATAGATCCTCCAGGAGTGTCAATCTGGTGATGACAATTAGGAGCATATTTCTTCCTATACCTCACAATGTTAACTCTCCAGTTATATTAACTATTTTTCCATAGAATGTGGTGGATTTGAAATAACCATAGTTACTAGTCTAAGTTTATGCATGCTAAATATTATGCAAAAATCCCCTCATTTGTGCTTTCAAATGGGATTCTCACATGGAGAAGACTTTGTAGTATCAAATGGAATGCTGAGAACCTAATTTCTTAGGGTGTCAATTTTGGTTCTTCTTTCTTTTGGCAAGACAATTGGCTAGGGAAAGGCTCTATTAATTCCTTGCTCAATACTCATTCCACTGTGATGCTTAAGATTAATCAGTTAATTACTCATAATAAATAGGATGTGGCTCAATTAAATATCCTTGTCCCTGATAGTTGACAAAATCCAAAATTTGTCCTTTCCTAATAACCAAATTCTCTTTAAAAACTTCTTGAGATTTATTTTTAAGGATGTTTGGCATTTCATCAAAAATATCAAGATTCTTTAGTTTTACTAAAATCTAGAATATTTATGTCCCTACTTCATTCTTGATTTTAACTTGGCACATTAAAAGCATTATATCCCATGGATGCTACTCTTTTGAAAAAAGGCTTTCATCTCCCAAATACTCTTGTTACTATCACATTGAACTGGATCATGTTTTGTGAATGGCCCTATGCTACTAAAGTGTGGAATTGGTATGATAATGTTTTTAATACTTTTCATTTTAATGGTTCATTTTCTATTATGCAACTTCTTGAAGCTTATTTCCCTCATACTTCTAAGGGTCATGTTAAAATTATTTTAGCTACTACTAATCTTTGGTATATTTGGATGGACAGAAATGATGCTAAGCATCATAATATTTCTATAAACTATCATCGTATTATTGCTAGAGCCAAATATAAAATTATGTCTTTTTCAAAGCTAATCTTCTTACTCACTCTAGTTTTAAAGGGTGCAAGTCTATGGCCCTCAATTTTGGGATTAACCTTCCCTCTTGTAATGTCTCTCCTACCTAGAAAATTATATATTGGATTAAACCTAATTATCACTTCATTAAGGTTAACACTGATGGCTCAGTTTCTAATGGCTATTATGGCTGTGGTGGGATTTTGAGAGATCATAGTGGTAAGGTTATCTCTGATTTTGTTGCCCCTTTAGAGCCTTGTTCTATGTTATTTGTTGAGCTAAAAGGCTTTCATCATGGTATTTCTATTTGTTTACAACAAGGTTTTCATAAGATATAGTTTGAAGTTGACGCTCTCTTTCTTTTAGATTTATTGAATTCGATGCTCGCTAATGTATGTATTGTTAATCATGTGGGACCATAAACCCTAAACCCTAACCCCTCCACTCTAAACCACTGACCCTAAACCCTAAAATCCTACCCACTCTTCTCTAAACCACCCTAAACCTACTAACCCTAAACCACCACTTCACCTAACCCACAAACCCTAAACCTCAAAACCTCCTAAAATCACTCCCTGACCCTAACCTAAACTAAACCTAAACCAAACCATCCCTGGCCACCACCCCTGAACCTAAAAAATAAATAAATAAAACTTTAAACTAAATCTAAACTAAAAATACTAAATCCTAAACCCTAAACCCTCCTAAACTAAACTAAATAAATAAACTAAACCCTAAATCCCTAAACCTAAACTGACTAA
Organism: Cymbidium sinense; assembly: GCA_021442155.1. Lineage (NCBI taxonomy): Eukaryota > Viridiplantae > Streptophyta > Magnoliopsida > Asparagales > Orchidaceae > Cymbidium > Cymbidium sinense. The sequence continues at coordinate 180,248 of JAKCPB010001095.1, forward strand.
ACCTAAAATAAACCTAAACTAAAATCTAAACCCTAAACAAAACTGAGCTTAAATAAACCTAAAAATTAACTAAACTAAACCTAAACCCTAAACCTAAACCATAAACACTAAACCGAAAGTAAACTAAACCTAAACCTAAACCTAATCCCTAAACCTAAACCTGACTGAATCCCTCCTCCCCTCTCGACCGCGATGCTCTCTAGCGATTACATTTTTCCCTTCCACCGTTTTTATTTTCCTTGCAGCTTGGCTGATTTCTGATCATTCATGATTGATTTTTTCGATTGTTTGTCTCTGATTGGCCTCTAATGTGATTTTCTCTTTGCTCTTTCAATGGCGGAGGAGCCGCTTTTTGCACAGCTGAGCTTATCCATCTTGGGCGCTAGGCATCGATTCATGGAATTATGGATGAAATCATCCGCTACTCTACCTCTGATTAAGTCCTTTAAGGGATATGCTGGTAGGAACCTTTCCCCTAATGCTTGATGAATTTGATCTCGACCTCCTTTTTGTGGGATGCCTATTATGTGCTTGGATCTAGATGTGGTAAAGTTGGAGAAGCCTTTTGAATTATCATTATTTGGTAAATTTTCTTTACGTCGACCAACTCTCGATAACACCTAATCATTTTTTCATAGCCTTAAACTTTTAGGTGTTTTCACTATCGGATTGATTGATCCAAGGAATATTTTAATTCAGCTCTCTAATGACTTAGATTATTTAAGAGTTTTTGCTTGTCGCTCTTACTTTGCTTTTAATTGTCAAATGCAACTTCTGAAATGGTCTCCTCTTTTTGATATAGAAGAGGAATCCCTAATTGTTCCTATATGGCTAGCTATTCCTAATATGAGAATACATTATGTTACACATCAAGTTCTCTTTGCGGTTGGAGCTCTCTTTGGTGACCTCTTCAAATTGATCAGGCCGTGAGATCGACCTTTTTATTGCTCATATTTTGGTTGAAATTGATATCACTAAAAAACATCCTAAAGAAGTTTGGATTGGCTCTAAGAAGTTTGGTTATAATCAAAAAGTTGAATTTGAGAATTTTCCTATTTTTTGCACACATTGTAAGATTCATGGCCATGATCATTCTGAATGTTTAGTGTTCATCCTCAACTTAAAAAGAAAAAATTACCGGATATTAATCCTACTCTATTAAATGAAAAAATTAGTAAATTTTCTTATGCTAAAGTCACTCAAAATGGGAATCCTACTACCCCTACTCTATCCTTGCTTTATCTATTGGAGAGCAATGCATGTTAAAAATAATGCTTATGAGGTTTGTGAGGAGGCTAATGATAGCTTAATTATCATTTCTTCTAATTGTAATAATTTGGCTCCTCAAGACCTTGACTCAGTCTAACCTACCCTTTTGGCTAGTCAGGAGACTCATATGAACCTTGGTGGTGAGTTGAATGAAAATTTCAGGTTGGATCAAAATTTGAAAACAAATTCTAGAGTTGATCCTTTAATGAAGGAAAAAATTCTGAAAACTGTTGATCCTTTGATGATGGAACAAAATCTAAAAACTAATTCTAAAACTGAGCATGAAATCTATGCTATTAATGGCTTCACAACCTTTCCTTCTCCTACTCTTGAGTGATACACATCTTCCTCGACATTCTAACATTAAAGAAGGGAAATTACCATTAGAAATGCTTTGATTGATACAAGTCCTATTCAATATCTCTCTCTCTATGGTGATTCTTTGGACAATGATAGACCTTTTCAAACTATTTTTTAAAAAAATCACTTAAAGCTAGAATGTTCACTAATAGCTCCACTAGAACTACTTTTGTAACTTCCCATAAATAACTATTTCTAGTTTTCTTTTCTTCTACTTTATTATTTCTTTAGTTATCTCTTTCTTTCTTTTCTTATTTTATTTTGATCAACTTACTAATTTGGAATGTTCGAGGTATTGGGACTCTCATTGTCCGCATATTAGAAGTCTTTGTCATATTCATAACATAGCCTTACTTGTTGTTATTGAACCATTCATACACTCTTCTAAGATCAACCATGTTGCTACAATGCTTGGCTTTCAATACTTCTTTTATAATATTAGCAATAAAATTTGGTGTTTTTGGAATAATTTAGTCAACATATCTGTCCTTGATGATCTTCAACAATTGGTTAATGTCCACATCTTATTGGGTGAATTTTCTATTCTAGGTTCCTTTATTTCTGCTTCTTGTAATAGAGCTGGAAGGAACATCCATTGGGACAACTTAAGAACCTTTGCCTCCTCGATCAACAAACCCTAGTTGGTTGGGGGTGATTTTAACTATTCTCTCTTCCTCGAAAGAAGGGGAGGTTGCTCTCTAACACTCATTCCATGGAAGACTTTTCTAATATGATTCTTGATTGCAATCGATTGATATTGGTTATTGGGTTTGAATTATACATCATAACTCTAGACTCGCGTCTTGATAGGAATCTTTTAATTCTCTTTGGATCAATCAATGGCCTTACTTACATTGAACATTTGAGCGAGAACTTTGTGATCATGCTTCACTTTGATTTGTCAAAATCCCTCTAATAGATTATCCTCCCCAACCTCTTTAGATTCCAAAATATGTGGATCAACACATTGATTTCATAAATGTTGTATCCATTAAGGATGGCTCCTCTTCATCCAATAATTCGGTTAAGGCATGATTCACTGGCTTAAGCTTAAAGGCTTAAACAAACCTAAATTGGTGGAACAAGCATCATTTTAAAAATCTTTTTGCCAATATCAAAAATATGGAATAATTAGTTTGTTCTCTTGAAGATGTCATTTTGATTGATTCTACTAAACTTGAGGAGTTGAATGAAGCTAAAGATAACTTGGTTAACTATCAGAATATGGAGGAAACCTACTGGCGGCAAAAGGCTACTAGCAAACATATTGCTGATGGTGACAGAAATACCGGTACTTTTGCTCTTTTCAAAAAAAGAAAACTTAAACTCTATTAAAAAAATTAAAATGATAATGGCTGGATCACAAATAATAATAATATTAAAGATTCTGTCATACATCATTTTAAAAACTTATTAAATAACAACCCTTCTTTAGAAGCTCTCTCCAACTCTCACCTGATTCCCTCAACAATTACTAATGATGACAACCACTTGCTTAATATGCATCCTACGGAAGCTGAGATTGGTAGTATTCTTAATAGCATGAACATGATTCATTGCGTACTGGCTACACGACTCAATTTTTTTCAGCATTGTTGGCCTATTATTCGACCTTGTCGATCTTTTGTCGATTTCTTGATGGCAATCCTTTACCTAGATATTTTTCTAGCACTTCCATTGTTCTCATTCCCAAAATTAATAATCCTGAATCTTGGGGCGATTTCAGACCTATCAGCCTTTGCACCTTCTTTCATAAACTCATTGCTAAATTAATTGCTAATAGAATTAGTCTGCCGCTACCTAAAATTATTTCCCCCAACCAAACTAGTTTTGTTAAAGGTAGAGCTATATCTGACAACATTCTTCTAGCCCAAGAGATGATTCATGACCTTGATGCTTCTACCAGAGGTGGTAACATCCTTTTCAAATTGGACATCTCTAAAGCTTTTGACAACCTCTCTTGGAATTTTCTCTTCCAAATTCTACATTTGTTTGGTTTTTTTGACTCTTTTATCCATCTCATTAAAATTGTATTACCAATGTTTGGTTCTCCATTATCATGAATGGTGAGTCCCTAGGTTTTTTCCCTTCTATGCATGGATTGAGACAAGGAGATCCCTTATCTCCCTCTCTTTTTTATTATTGCTTTGAATATCTTTCAAGTCTTAATGATCTTTTCAACAATAATCTAGCATGTTTTTTAGAACTCAAGGTGGTCTTCTTTCTCTCATCTTAGCTTTCTTGATGACTTCATAATCTTTTGCAATGCCTCTATTCATCACATTAAAACTATTAAGAATCTTTTAAATAAATTTGGTAATGAAAGTGGTCTCTTTCTTAAGGTAAAAGTTGTTTCATTCCTTCCTCTAAAATCTCTAGTAATAGGATCAACCAAATCTTGATTACTAATTTTCAACAACAACTTCTATTAAATATCTTGGTGCTCTTTTAAAGGTCGAGAAAAGATCACATCTCTTTGATGAGTTAATCCAAAAATCTCTAATAAAATTTCTATTTGGGAATTTCATTTACTCTCATTTTGGTAGGCTCACTTTGATTAAGAGTACCCTTAACTCCATGCCTTTATATCTCATTCAAACCATTGTGTGACCAATTCTACCATTATTGAGCCTCCTTAAATTCTTACGGGGTTCTAACAATTCTACTAAAAGAATGCATTGGACCTCTTGGTATAAAAATGGCACTCTTGAAGGTGGGCTTGGCTAAGCCAATCAGGAAGCTATCACTTTTCCTATAAACTTTGGTGGAATTTTAAGAGCAATAGTCTTTGGGCTAATTTCATGACTTAATACTACGGGGTAAGCACCCTCTCATTTTTATATAAAGTGGGAGACTCTCCGTATGGAAAAGACTTTGTTCCATCAAATGGGAGGAAATCATTAATCTCATGGGGATTAACTCTAACCTCTTTCTTTTGGCAAGATAAGACTGAGGTGGGTCCATTGATGAATTACTTTCTACCCACTCCATTGCTATTAAAGTGAACTCTTTCTGGAAGAATAATAAGTGGAACAATAGTAAGCTTACTTACTATATTCCTTTCTCTCTTTTAGATAAGCTTACTATTATTCCTATCATTCCTAGCAATCATGATCAGATCCTTTTTAAGCTTTCCCAAAATGGTGATTTCAACCTTAAAAATGTATTCATATTAAAGAAGCTCATGATTTCTCCAATGTGTTTTTTAAACTTTGGAATAACACTATTCCTATTTCTTATTCTATTCTAACTTGGCATATTTTGAAAAACTTCATCCCTTGACTCCTTGATGTGGGGTAAAGGTTTTACTTACCTTCAAAATGCTTTCGCTTTCACATTGAGAATGTGAATCATGTTGTTATGGAGCCATTGCTTCCAAACTTTGGATTTGGTATGATGAACTCTTTAATATTGTCAAATTCAATGGCTCCTTAACTTATACCAACTTCTTGATGTTTATTTTGAAAACACTATTAAAGGCCACATTAAAGTGATAACTACTATCAATCTTATTTGGTTCATATGGATGGACATAAATGATGCAAAACATCATGGGATTCCTATGAACCATATGAGGATAATTGCTAGAATTAAAAATAAAATTTGTGCCTTGTTTAATGCCAATTTAATTAACTACAATCAATTCAAAGGCTGCAAATTTGTGGCCAATAAATTGGGTTTTAACTTATCGGATCAACCCAACTATAAAGATGACAAGATTGTTTATTGGATAAAACCTCATGATAATACTATTAAAATTAACACGATGGCTCTATTTTCAAAATGCTTCGTGGTGGCATTTTAGAAACCTTAATGGTAAAGTCCTTTGTGCTTTTGCTTACCCCTAATACTTGCTCTTTCTTTTTGCTAATGGCAGTTTACAAAGCTATTGAGATTTGCCTTCAAAAAGGTTGGCTCAATATTTGGATTGAGGTGGATGCCCTGTTGCTGATTGATCTTTTGACTTCCACCAAAGTGGGCAATACAAAATTGTACTACCTTCTAAAGCAAACTAGAGCTCTCCTTTCTCAACTCTATTTTAAAATCACTCATGTATGGCATGAAGGTAATGCATGTGTTGATTACCTTGCTAATATGGGTGCTAGATTAGATGGCATAAAATTCTTTGATCAACTTACACTTCTAAACATTTGTGGTTTGGTTAATTTGGACAATACTGGACTCCTTACCTCAAAAATTAATTCATCCTATTGTTTTGGCTATTTTATTAACCACGTTTAGTGTTGTTGTTTCCTGGGTTTTCTTGATGCATCTTCGATACCCTTTGGTTATTTTGTGATCTCGTGGCATCTTTGGATTATTAACCTTATTTGGGGTCTTACTTTCTATGTTTCCACTTTAATGGTAAGGTGTTTCTATTTTTCTAACCCTAGATGGAGATATTTTCACTTATTAGCCGGATCTTGGAGATGTTTTACTTTGCTTTACTTTGATCAAGGATAGACTTCTTGCCATCAATATTTTGTTTATGGGTCTTACTTGTATTTTCCATTTTATGATTAAGGCTTGTGTTTTGTCTCTTTTCCTTTTTTAATCTTCTGGGGCTCATGACTTTGTTCTCATTGTTTAATTGCTATATTTTTGTATAGCTTCATGACTAATTTATCTATCTTTCTCTCTTTAATGGTTGTGGCCCCTCTTATGCTCTCTAACCTCACCTCCACAACTGTGGAGAGAAAGCGCAATACCCTTGTTATTATTATTTCTTTCTTTGGATTGGAATTACTTCTTGATTTCCTTCCACTATTTTTTTGATGTTGGCTTATTGGTCTGCCTTTTCTTTGTCTTGAAGGATTTCAATGATGGCTCTCCTTTGAACCCCTTTCATGTCTATGTTGTACCAATTTTTATTGGATTATCTTATGGTGGGTGCAATAATTGTTTTAATTGTTTTTGGATTTTTCTTATGTTAGCTGAGGTTATTTTTGATTGTTCTTGCTAACCTCACCTCCCTTGTATGGAGAGAAACATGTTATTATTATTCTCTTTCTGAGATTGGAAATACTTTTTGTATTCTTTCTCTACTTTTGCTTTTCTTGCTTAAGGATTTCGATGGCTCTCCTTTGAACTTTTCGTATATGTTTTATTTTTGGATTATGGTGGTGCAATTTTTGTTTGTTGGTTTGGTTTTGGTCTTGTACAGCGGGTTGTACTTGGCACAGGTTTGTGGTCTATTTAATGTGCTATTTTTCCATCTTGGTTCAGTTAGACTTACTTGCAGATCACTTTGTGATTATGCTATTACCTTGGTTATTAACTTATGCTTCTATTGAATGGTGGTTTTATGGTATTTTATTCTTTGCCTTGGTTGTTGGCTAAATGGATTATCGAGTTTTATGCCAACAAGCACTCTTAGGGTTGTCTTTGTCTTTATTTGGTGTTGTTTGTGGGGTGCGACTTATTACTGGCCACGGTCCACCTAATATCTTCTTTACATTCCCATCTTGGTTATTAGACTTACATTTCTATTGTGTTATCGCTTTACATTTGCTATTTGTTAACCGCAATGATTATTAACAAGGGGTTATTGTTTGCATTGCTTATTCGAATGGGTTCCTTTTAGGCATATTCTGTATACTCGGCTGTAAGTTTCATATATGTCCCATATGATTGGGATGGTGTTATTTATGCTAATTGATTTGCTTACGGATTACAACAGCTTTTCAATCGTTGTATATTGTTTCTATCCTCTGCACGGCCTTTTCCTATTTTCTTGTGGTGGGTTTTCATCTGGCCTAATTATACTCTTGGCGGTATTAAAAGTGGATCTGGAAAAAGATGGTTCATTTTCATATGTGTAGGGATTCTCATGCTATGGTGACTATATTGATGATATTTATCTGCATGGGATCCCCTTTCCATTCCTCTTTGTTGTCTCCTTTTCTTTAGTGTATATGGCTTTGTTTAGGTTTGCGTACTAAGGCTCATAAGACTTTCAACAAATGGCTATCTTCCCACGGTTTGTAGGCTATGATGTGATGATTTCACTCTTTTTTGGTTTGGTAGTAGCTCTTGTGATGTAACCCTTCCGCTAAGTTTGAATGCTCATATTTACATCACCCCAATTTGGTGTGACATTCTCTCACTTCTCTATAATTTTTTTATCTGCTTTAATTTTCACTTTGTATTGCTTTTGTTCTAATCTTTATTTTACATTTTGCAGATGCATTTCTCTTTTCCTCTTAGTTTCTCCCTAGTGCCATGCATTCTCTCATCTGAAGAGCTTTGGCCCAGATCTATCCATTGGCTTATATGTTAATCATTTTGTATCTTTTGCTTTCTTTTCTCTTTTATTTTGCTTTTGGTTGTATTTAGATGGGGATTTACTCTCTGGGCTTATTGTAGCTCTTTGAGCGATGGTTTTGGAGTTTATCACATGAGGACCTTGTAACCCTTTTTTGTGGTAATAAAATTCCCCCTATATGGGGTTTCCCAAAAAAAAAACCTTAACCCTAAACCATAAAAACCTAAAAATTAAACCTAAAAAAATAAAATAAATAAATAAAACCTAAATAAAATAAAATAAAATAATAAATTAAAACCTAAATTAAAACCTAAACCCAAACCTAAGAAAAAATAAAAAATAAAATAAAAAATAAATTAAATAAAATAAATTAAAACCTAAAATAAATTAAAAAATAAATTAAACCAAAGAATAAAAAACATAAATAAAATAAAAACTAAATGTAAAATAAAATAAAATAAACCTAAAATAAAATAAAATAAAAACTAAATAAAAACCTAAACCTAAAAATAAACTAAAAATAAATAAAAAATAAAACCTAAACCCTAAACTAAAAATAAAAAACTAAATCTAAAATAAAAATAAAATTCTAAACTAAACTAAAATAAACTAAACTAAAATAAATAAAACCACCTAAAATAAAATAAAAACTAAAACCTAAACTAAATAAAATAAAGTAAAATAAAAATAAACCTAAACTAAATAAAATAAAATAAAAATAAAATAAAATAAACTAAACCTAAACTAAAAAATAAAACCAAAAAATAAACCTAAAAAATAAAACCTAAAACCAAAACCAAACTAAACCCTATAAAATAAAATCCTAAACAAATAAATAAAACCTAAAATAAAATAAATAAAAAATAAAAAACAAATAAATAAAAAAAATAAAATAAACCTAAATAAAATAAAATAAAATAAAAACTAAAAAAATACTAAAAAATAAAACTAAATAAAATAAAACCTAAACCTAAAAAAAAATAAACTAACCTAAATAAATAAAATAAAATAAACTAAAACAAAACTAAATAAAACTAAAAAAATATAAAATAAAAAATAAACCTAAAATAAAAATAAAATAAACCTAAAAAAACAAAAAAATAAAGAAAAAAAAAAATAAAAACTAAAATAAAAAAATAAAAAAACTAAAAAAATAAAAACTAAAAAAATAAATAAAATAAATAAAAAATAAAAACTAAAATAAAAAAATAAATAAATAAAATAAATAAAAAAAATAAACTTAATAAACAAAAAAAAAAAAACCTAACCCTAATTAATAAAATAACCTAAAAATCAAAAATCCTACTAATAAAACTGAGCCTATAAAACTGACCTAAATCCCTAAACACTAACTGACCTAAACCACTAAACCCTAACTCCACCCTAAACTCCCTAAAACCTAAAACTCCTACCCTAAAAAACCTAACCCACCACTACCCTATAACTACTAAATCTAATACTAACCAAATACCTATAATACTAAACCCTAAAAAAAACTAAACAAAATCAATACCTAAACCTAAATAAACCTAAAAAATAAATAAGAAATAAATAAAATAAATAAAATAAAACTAATAAAACCTAAAATAAAAAAAATATAAAAAAAATAAAAATAAATAAAATAAATTAAATAAAGCCCAAAAATTAAAATAAAATAAACCTAAGAATAAAAAAAACTAAATAAAATAAAATAAACTTAAATAAAATAAAACTTGAAATAATAAAATAAAATAAAATAAAAAATAAAAAACTAAACCAAAATAAACCTAAAAAAATAAAACCAAACTAAAATATAAACTAAAAAATAAAATAAAATAAAATAAAATAAATAAATAAACTAAAATAAACTAAACTAAAATAAATAAAACCTAAACCAAAAAAATAAACTAAAATAAACCCTAAACTAAATAAAATAAATAAAATTAAAAAATAAAACTAAACTAAACTAAAAATAAAACCTAAAAAAACTAAAAAACTAAACTAAATAAAATAAAACTTAAAATAAAATAAATAAAACCTAAAAAATAAAATAAAACCTAAAAAATTAAATGAAAAATAAAATAAAATAAAACATAAATTAAAACCTAAACCTAAACCTAAATAAAAAATAAAATAAAAAATAAAATAAACTAAAATAAAATAAATAAAACCTAAACAGAACAAAAAAAATAAAAAAACCAAAATAAAATAAAAACTAAACCTAAAATAAAAAAATAAAATAAACTAAAATAAAATAAAATAAAAATTAAATAAACTAAACCTAAAAAATAAATTAAAATAAAACCTAATAATAAATAAAAAAATAAAACCTAAACCACAAAACTAAAAAAAATAAACCTAAAATAAAATAAAATAAACCTAAACTAAACTAAGATAAACTAAACTAAATAAATAAAACCTAAACCAAACCAAATAAACTAAACCTAAACCTAAACCTAAACTAAATAAAATAAATAAATAAACTTAAACTAAACTGAAAAGAATGCCTAAAAATAAACCTAAAACCTAAAACTAAAAAAATAAAATAAAAATCTAAACTAAACCAAAATAGAAAATAAAACCTAAACTTAAAAAAAAATAAATAAAAATAAAACTAAACTTAAAAATAAACCTAATCCTAAACCTAAACCTTAACAAAAAACTAAAATAAATAAACCTAAATTAAATAAACTAAATAAAATAAAATAAAATAAACCTAAATAAAGATAAAAAATAAAATAAATGAAAATAAATAAAAAATAAAGTAAATAAACTAAATAAACCTAAACTACCAATTTATTATATTTAAAAAATGAAAAAATAAAACAAATAAAAAAATAAATAAATAAACCAAAACCCTAAACCTAAATTCTAAACCAAGAACCCTCCTAGCACTCTCTCCTTCTAGCAATTTTGAATCCCTCTTGGTGCACTCGATTAATTGTGGCTTTAGCTTCAATTTTGACCATTTCAAAGGCTTGAATGACATCTAGCATGATGTTTTGTCATTGACCATGGTTGTGGTGAGTTCAATTCATTGGGTTCCACCTCAATATGGATGTTTTAGCTGGGCATACATATTGACCCTGTGCATCTTCTACTTAACCTTCTAAGGAAACTATCTCTGGTAAGATTTCTCCCTCTGTTGATTTGGTTAATCACATTTTGACAACTTTTAGAGGTTTGCCAGCCGTAATGTGCTCTGATGTGGATGTTGAAAAGTTGACAAAACCCTCTGAATTTTCTCTTGTTGATAAATTTTCTTTGCATCATCCAAATTTGGATAAGATTAGCTCCTTTTTAATAATCTCAAGCTTATGTGCCTTCTGATTGGTCTTATTGACCATTGGCATATCTGATTCAACTTTAAATGATAGATTATTCATGTGTTTTATCGCGTAACTTATTTCATCTTTAATTGTAAAAGTGTTTGTTGAAGTGGTCACCCTTTTGACATTAAAGAATCTCCTATTATTATACTGGTTATCTCTTCCTAATAATATGTGCATTCATTTTGTTACCCATCATGTGCTTTTACTATTGGGGCTTTATTTGGCCCTTTGCAACTTGAAGCACTATGAGATCTCATGCTGGCTGATCCTCATGGAATTAGACAAAACTAAATAATACCCTAAGGAATTTTGGATTGGCTCTGAAAATTTTAGGTATTCACAAAGGTTGAATAAAATTTTCTATTCCCAATGTAAAATACACGATCATGATAATTCAAATGTTTTATTCTCCATCCCACTTAAAAAAAATGAATTCCTCTAAGGAAAATGTTGTCTCTACCCATGATTCCTACTTATGTTCTATTGGCCTGATCCTAAGGATGGTATGAAGGCTATTATGAGGTTGATTCCTTTGAAATTGAGGTTATTCTTATTGAACATGTTTCATCTTCTAATGTTGAGGATTCAACGATATTCAAAATGAGAAGAATGTTTTACCTCTTATTCCTTCTTTGAATTTGAATATTTCTAATTTAGAATAATAAATTCTCTAAGTTATTAGAAGATGACTCTATTTCCTTTATTCTATTCTACATCTATCGGCTTTGATTGATGAAAATGAAGCTTTAAATGAGGATTTAAATGATGTTGAGCATCTATATTTTGATCCATTTACTACTTATGCTTTAAATGGTTCTAAATCATCACCATCTCTCATTTTTAATCTTGATATTCATGTTAAGCCTACTTTTCAACTAAATATTGATTTGGAAGAAAGTGAACTCCCCCCCAAACAATTGGAGATTTCTCCTAAATCTATGACCAATGTTACTAAATCTTACTCAAATGATGACTCTAGGAGAAAAGAAAATGGCTTCCAAACTTATCATGCTAACAATAAAAAAAATGTTAAAAATTTTGCCTCCCAAATTGTCCAAAAACACTAGATGTGGCCTCTCCTCTCTTAATTAACCTTTGCTTAACCCCTTTTTTATTTTCCTTATGGTTAATTCTCTTGTTTGGAATGTTAGAGGGACCTACCCTTTCTATTCATAATCATAATAAATCCTTGCATTCATAATATTTCACTTCTTATTTTTCAGAGCCTTTTAGCTAATAAAATTAACCATGTTGCTAGAATGATGGTTTCAATAAATTTTTCTAATGTTAGTGAGATTTGGTGTTTTGAAATAATTTTGGACTCTATTCTTGATGAATTTCATAAAGTTGTAAATGCTCAAATCTCTTATAGTGATTATTGTGTTTTGGGCTCTTTTGTTTATGCATCTTGTTATAGATATGGTAGAAATCTTCTTTGGGATAATTTAAGGAATTTTGCTACCTCTGATAAACCTTGGTTTGTTGGTGGTGATTTCAACACCATTTAAATCTCTGAATGAAGTGGTGGTTGCTCTCTTAATATTCATTCCATGGAAGATTTCTCCAATAAGATCCTTGATTGTAATTTGATTGATATTAGCTTTAAGAGCATTAGTTATACTTTGCAAAACTCTAGACTTTAGCAAAGGTTTGACCAGATTCTTTTTAATACTCATTGGATTACTCAATGGCCTATTACTTCTGTTGACCATTTAAGCAAAATCTTTTCAGATCATGCTCCTCTTCTGGTTTCTATTAAAGATAATTCTAATAGACTAAAAATGCCTCTCCTATTAGATTTCAAAACATGTGGATTCAACATATTGATTTTTTAATATGGCTAATAATTGGAAAGCTCCTTTACATCGATAATTCAATTAATTAATACACTTTGGTTTAAACTTAAAATACTTAACAAAATTTTTGGTGGAACAAGCATTATTTTAAAAACCTTTTTTTTGCTAATATTAAAGATATGGATAAATTAGTTTGGGATCTTGAATTCTATGTTATGTTTGATCCTTCTAAGATTATAGCCGGTGAAAGATAAACTTGTTAACTTCCAAAATATGGAAGAGACCTATGGTGCCAAGCGCTAGTAAACATATTGCAGATGGTGATAGGAATACTAGGTATTTCCATGCTTTTGTTAATAAAAAGAGCTTTAAATAATATTCAAAACATTAAAATGATAATGGAGATTGATTATGGAGAATAATGATATTAAGGAATGATTATTAATTACTTTAGAAATATGCTTAATAAGAATTACTCTTATGAAGTTATTTATCAATCACAGTTGATTTCTTCTATTATTACTATTGATGATAATGATTTTCTTACCATCATGCCTAATGAAGATGAAATTTTCAAAGTTCTAAATAGCATGAACATAGATTTTATTGTTGTAAGGGTTTCACTACTCAATTGTTTTTCAAAATGTTGGTTTCATTAAAAATGATTTGATTGAGGCTATAATTGATTTTTTTAAGGTAATCCTTTTCCTAGATATTTTTCTAGTACATATATTGTTCTCATACCTAAGAAAGATAATCCAAACTATTAGAATGATTTTAGACATATTAATCTTTGTACCTTCTTCAATAATTGTAAAGTTCTTACTAACACTTATTCCTTTACTTAATAGAATTATCTCTTTAAATAAAATTTTGTTAGAGGTAGATCTATTTCTACAATATTTTACTTCCCAAGAATTAATTCATGATCTTGATGCCAAGACTAGGGTGGCAATATTCTTTTCAAATTAGATATTACCAAAGCCTTTGATAACATCTCTTGGGATTTCCTTTTCCATATTCTAAATTTATTTGGTTTTGATAAATTTATTTTTTATTAAAATTGTATTAATAATAATTTTTGATTAATGGGGAAGTTTCTTTCCTCTTCCCATGGCTTCACAAGGGGATCCTTTATCTCTGCTTTATTTATTATTGTTGTTGAGTACTTATCTAGAGCATCAATGATTTATTTTAAATAATCTAGTATGTACTACAAAACTCTTGATGGTCTTCTTGTTTCCCATTTAAGTTTTGTATATGATTTCTTTATTTTTTGCAATGCTTCTATTTATTACATCAAGCATCTCAAGTCTTTTTAAATAAATTTGGTAGAAAGTGGCCTTTCTATCAATGATAACAAAGATTTTTTTATCATTTCCTCAAGTATCTCAATAATAAAATCAATCAAATCTACATATCACTAATTTTAAACATCAACACTTACCTCACTTAAGTATGTGGGTGCTCCAAAACATTCCATCTCTTGATGAGTTAATTCAAAAAATTTCAAATAAAATTTCTGTTTGGGAATTCCATTTACTTTCCTTTGGTGCTAGGCTCACTATTCTTAAAAGCACTCTTAACTCAATGCCTCTTTATTTGATTTAAACTATTATCCCCACTAATGCTACACTTATCAGAATTGATCATTTGCTTAACAAATTTTTTGGGGCTCCAATAATTCCACCAAAAGAATGCATTGGACATCTTGGCATAAATATTGTGGTCCTTTGGGAGAAGGTGCTCTTTTAAAGCCTATTTGTGATATCATTGCCTTTTCTCATAAGCTCACGGTGGAATTTTAGAAAGAATGATAGCCTTTGGGCTATTTTATGATGGAAAAATATTGCCAAGGTAAACACCCTTAACTATGCTTATAAAAGTTGACTCTCCAATTTGGAAAATGCTTTGCTCCATTAAATTGGTTGCGGAATCATTAATATCTTGGGGTATTCAGTCAGGTTCTTCCTTCTTTTTCCAAGACAATTGGATTGGCAATGGCTCTATTGACACCCTTTTATCTCTACTATTGCTATCAAAGTTAATTTTTGGCTTAATAACAATTGGAATGAAAACTTAGAATTATATCCCTATATCTATTTTGACAACTTTAGAAATATCCCATTTCTTCTAACAAACCTAACCAAATTATTTTAAGATTTCTTATAATGGTGACTTTGTTCTTAAAGAGGTTTGGAATTTTATTAGAGATAAACAAACCTCTAATGTTTTTTATTAAACTTTGGAACAATATCATTCTCATTTCTTATTCAATTTTAGCTTGGAGGATTTTGAATAACTTTATTCTATGGACTCTTTGCTCGGACTAAAGGGTTTTACTTACCTTCAAAGTGCTATTGTTGCTTTCATATTGAAAATGTAAATCATGTTTTTTATCAATGGTGCTATTGCTTCTAAATTATGGTTTTGGTATGATGATTTATTTAATACCAACTATTTTCAGGTTCTCTTTCTTTATCAACTTCTTGAAGTTAGTTTCAAAATACAATGAAAGGTCATATCAAAGTTTTATTACTTATTATCTTCATTAATGGATGGATAGAAATGATGCTAAATATCATGGTATTCTATGAACCATAAAAGGATCCTAGCTAGAACTAAAGAAAATATTCATTTGAGGTTATAAATTTGTGGCTAAAAAATTAGGTATCATTCACGAGTTTGACTCTTATAAAAGTGCTAGGATTATCCATTGGTTCAAACCTAAAGACAATTTGATTAAAGTGAATATGATGGTTTTGCTTCTAATAAATATTTTTGGTGGTATCCTTAGGGATTCTAAAGCTATCATTTGTGCTTTTGCCTATCCTCAAAGCTTCTATTATTTTGGCTTATGGTTGTTAATAAAGCTATTGAAATTTGTTTGAATAACATAACATGATGATCTCTTTGCTTAATTCCTTAAGAAATGGAATGTTGAATTATTTTATCTTCTTAATCATACTAAAATATTCTTTCTCAAGTCATTTTAAAATTTTATGCTAATTACTTAGCTAACTTTGGTGCCAACTTAACTAAGTTCACTTTATTTGACAACCAAATTTTACTAAACTATTAAGAGGTTTGGTTAATCTAGATATCTTATCTCATTATAAATTCTTGGCTTGGTTTTGATGATCTTTTCTTTTTTTTGGTTGCCCATTGTTAACCCTCTTTGGGTTGTGGTTATCTACTTTTCTCTCTTTCTGAGTTGGGTTATGTTTTGATCTCTTACTTTTGGATTGGCTTGGTTTTGCTACGGTGGTTATTATAAGTGGCCTAGGTTGTTTTGGTTTTCATTTTGGTGGCTTCTATCTATGTTGGGTGTTTACCAATTTTCCCTGGCTATTTTTTATATCCTCCTTTTTGTTTTATGGATGTTGTAGTTTTTCTTCTTGTGGGTTTTGCCTCTTTTTTGGGCTGCTTGCTAACTTACTTGAGTTGGATCTGCTGCAGTGGTGGTTGACAGGGTGGCTTTGTTGGCTGGTTGGGTTGGTTGGTTGGGTTGGTTGGATGGCTGGCTATTTTTCATTTTTTGTTGGTGACTGATCTGGGGGGCTATTGGTGGTTTATCTCTTGCTTGATTTTGGCATGGTGGAGGTTGTTGATTGGCTATTATTTTCTCTATTTTCTTGGCTGGGGCTTCGTGATTGGTTTTGTTGATTTTTTTTTTTGTTTCTTTTGGTTATGGTATTGACCTCCTCCTGTATTGGCCTTCCTCTCTTGGCTGCAGGGGTTTTGTTTTTGGGTAATATTCTGGATTGGCTAGTTGAAGGCTATTTTGTGGTTGCTAGTTAGCCTCGGGGGCTAGTGGCTTGGTTGGATGCTTCTATTGCAGTTGTTCCTATTGGTTGGCTTGTAGTCTGTCTTATTGGGCTTTGTACCTTTTTATTCTTAGCTGGCTGTTCTACTTACTTGGATCAGATTTTCTTTGCCTTGGTTGGGTTTGGTGGCTGTTGTTTGCTTCTACCCATTCCCTGACTATCTTGGGTGGTTTTTGCTTGATGACTATTCTTGGTCTTTACACTGACTTGGGTCTTCTGCTGCTGAGGTGGTTGGCTAGAGGATATGTTGGCTGGTTGGTTTGGTTGGTTGGTGGCGTGGCTATTTTGGCCAATTTTTCCTGCTCCTTTTGGGACTATTATGGGAACCTACTGGTGTTCTTTCTCTGACCTATATTTCTGGTTTCCTCTAGCTTTATTTTTTCTCTCTTGGCTACACACTTCTATTTGGGTGGCGGCCTTGTTTGCACCCTTTGCGTTAGGTGGTTGTTTTTACTAGCTATTTTTTTATGCTTTGTTGGTGGAGGATATGAGCACTTTTGTTTTTTCTTTTTTGCTCTTGTTCATCTCTAGTTTGTGTTGTTACCCTTGTCATGATGCTTGCTCCTTTTGATTTTGTTATTCTTTTTTGGTGGTGTCTTTGGTGGTGCTCCTACTATATTGTTGATCCGATGGTTGGTTGATTATCTGCCTTATTGGGCTTGGTTGTTCTGGTGGCTTGGTGGTTGACTATTATGTTTTCTATTTGGAGGATTTGCAGCCTTACTAAATGATGGACTTTGGATGATGGACTACACAAGGTATGCTGGCTATGATGGCCTTGATGTTTCCCACTCTTTCTTCCATTGGTGGTAGCGTTATATGTAATTGTAACCCTTCTCCTGAAGTTTGGATGCTTACATATAGTGTTGCTCCTTGAGATGATTATAACTAAGCCATTTTCTTTACTTTACTCCTTTTATTGCTCTTACTTTTTATGTTTGCTTAATTGTACTCATCCTTTCAAAAGTATGTTGATTTCTTTTATAGGTTGGGAGAGTCTTAGGTGGATCTTGCTGGTATCAAACGGACCAAATGAAGTTTGCTGCTGCTCACATGGATTTTCTACTATTGATTTTTTGGTTTTTCTTTTTCTTTCTTTCATTCATTATTGTAATAGTTAGGGGGTTTATCTCTTTAGGATTTATTGTACCTCTTTGAGCATTAGCTTAGAGATTTACCCCCTCTAAAGACTTTGCACTTTTTCTTTGTAGCAATAAAATTTTCCTAATTTCCCTAATAAAAAAACCCTAAAAACCCTTAACCCTAATCCCTAAAATCTACAACACTAATCCTAAACCCTAAAACCCAAAAACCTAAACCTAAATAAAATAAAAAATAAATAAAATAAAACTAAAAACTAAAACCTAAACCTAAACCAAAAGAAAATAAATAAAATAAATAAAAACTAAATAAAATAAAATAAACCTAAGAATAAAAACCTAAATAAAATAAAACTAAACATAAAAAATAAACTTAAGCCTAAATAAAATAAAATAAAAATAAATAAAACCTAAACTATTAAAATAAAATATAAAATAAAACCTAAAATAAATAAAATATAAAACCTAAACCTTCAACTAAAAAAAACTAAACCCAAAATAAATAAATAAAATAAACCTAAACCTAAACTAAATTAACTAAATAAATAAAACATAAACCTAAAATAAACTAAACCTAAACCCTAAACTAAATGAAATAAAATAAACTAAAATAAACTTAAACCTAAACTAAAATAATACCTAAAAAAAAACCTAAAACCTAAACCTAAAATAATAAAACCTAAACCTAAACCTAAAATAAAAAAAAAAAACTTAAACCTAAAAATAACAAAATTAAACTAAACTAAAATAAACATAAACCTAAACCTAAACCTAAATAAAACTAAAATGAAAAAACCTAAACTAAAATAAATAAACATAAAACAAAAAAATCTAAACTAAATAAAAAATAAACAAAAATAAAAATATAAAATAAAATAAACTAAAATAAATAAAAAATAAACTAAGTAAACCAAAACCTATTGGTTTACTTCAATTTTTTTTTTCAAAACCCATAAACCCTAAATCCTAAACCCTAAACCCTAAAATAACTAAAACCCAAACCTAAAGAATCCTAAACCCTAAACCCTAAAAGCATAAACCCTAAAACCCTAAATATTAAACCCTACACCAAAAATTCTAAACCCTAAATCTTAAACCCTAACCTTAAACCATAAACCATAAAATCCAAACCCTAAACCTAAACCAAAAGCATCTAAATAAATTAAAAAATAAACCTAAACCCTAAAACCTAATAAACCTAAACCCTAAGAATGGGTAGAACCTGAGAACATCACTCAATCAAGCCCTCTAGATCTGGTGATGGCTGAAGCGGAGGTGGCTTATTAGTGGTGGTGGGGATCTCGAGTGGTGGATATGGAGGTGGTGGTGAAGCGATGGTGGTTCTGAGGGAGGAGCGATGAAGGTTACACCATGGTGGTGGCGGAGAGGGAGATATGATATGATGGTGGATCCCGCTACTCAAGAGGCTAGGGTGGTTCTGATGGAAACTATAGAAAGCGAAGAATGATCATCCAATCGCTACTTATGGAGCGTGTCTTTATAGTAGAGATGGTTCTAGTTATCTAGAGTTTTTGATTTCCTCTATGCATGCTCATTTTTTATCTATGTCGCCACTTGTGTCTTACAAAACTTGGTTTGCTACTTGGTTGATGAAATTGAAAAGAAGAAATATTGAATAGAATTCTCTATTAAAAACATAAATCCCTAAACCCTAAAGAAACCTAAAACCTAGACCAACCTAAACTACCTAACCTAAACCCTAAACCACTAAAACCACAAAACCCTAAACCTAAAAACACAAAACCCAAAACCCCAAAACCCAAACCTTAAAATAAATATTAAACCCTCAATTAAACCAAACCTAAACTAAAATACTAAATCTAAACCTAAACAAACTAAATAAACTTAAAATAAAATAAATAAAAAAACCTAAACCAAAATAAAATAAAAACAAAAAATAAAATAAAAACCAAATAAAAAACCTAAACCTAAACCTAAACCCAAAAAGAAAATAAAATAAAAAATAAAAAGTAAAATCAAATAAAATAAAATAAAACATAAACTAAACTAAAAAATAGAAAACCTAAAATAAAATAAAACTAAACCAAAATAAACTAAAATAAAATAAAATAAAATAAAAATTAAATAAAACCTAAATCCTAAAAATAAATAAAAAATAAAACCAAAAACTAAAATAAAAATAATATAAACATAAACTTAAAGATAAACTAAAATAAACTAAACTAAAATAAATAAAACTTAAACCTAAACCTAATGAACTAAACCTAAACCTAAACATAAATAAAATAAAATAAATTAAAATAAACCTAAAATAAATAAATAAATAAATAAAATAAAAAATAAAATAAACTAAATAAACTACTTTCTTATTAAAAAATAAAAACAATAACCACTAAACCACTAACCCAACCCTAAACTCAACCCTAAACCTACAACCCTAAACCCTAAATCTTGGACCACTAAACCTCCATACCTGAGCCCTAAATCTAAAACTAAACCATAAACCTAAAACCCTAAAACCCTAAACCCAAACTCTAAACCCAAATCTTAAAAAACCTACATAAACTAAATAAAACCAAAATAAAATAAATAAATAAACTTAAACCTAAATAAAATAAAAAATAAAATAAAATAAAAACCTAAACTAAAACCAAAACCTAAACCAAAATGTATAAATAAAATAACAAATAAAAACTAAAATAAAATAAAATAAATAAAAACATAAACTAAACTAAAAAAAATAAAAAAAACCAAAAAATAAAAAACCTAAATAAAATAAAAACTAAATGTAGAATAAAAATAAAAGAAAATAAAAACTAAATAAAAATAAAACCTAACAAAGAAATAAAAAACAAAACCTAAACCCAAAATTAAAAAAGAAATTGCAAAACTAAAATAAACAAAATAAATAAACCTAAACCTAAACTAAAATAAACTAAAATAAAATAAAAAAAATCTTAACCTAAACATTAAATAAAATATAATAAATTTTTAAAAAAACCTAAACCTAAACTAAGAAATAAAACCTAAAAGTAAACCTAAAACCTAAACCTAAAAAAATAAAATAAAAACCAAGACCTAAAGTTAAACAAAAAAATAATATAAAAATAAAACTAAACTAAAAAATAAACTTAAACCTAAACCTAAAAAACTACAAAGGAAACTAAAATAAAAACTAAATTAAAATAAATAAACCTAAAATAAAAAAAAACTAAATAAAAATAAAATAAACCTACTTAAAAAAAAAGTAAAATTAAAATAAATAAGCTAAATTAACTAAATAAATTGAATAAACCTAAATTCTAGTTTACTTAATTAAAAAAAAATTTAAAATAAAATCAAAGAAAATGTTTAAAAAAAACCTTGACCCTAAACCCTAAACTCTAAACTAACCATAAATAACCTCAACCCTAACTACAACCCTAAACCCTAAACCCTAAACCTTAACCTAAACCCTAAACCTACCCTAAACCCTAAACCCTAAAACAAAACCTCCCACAAACTCAAAACTCTAAACCTTATACCTGACAACCTAAACCCTAAACCCCAAACCCTTAACCCTAAACCCTAAAAAGCTAAAAACATAAACCTAATCTAAATAAAGCCTAAAAATAAAATAAATAAAAAAAACTAAACTAAAATAAAATAAATAAATAAATAAAATAAAAACCTAAAATAAAACCTAAACCTAAACCTCAAAATAAAATAAAATTAAAAATAAAAATTAAGCTAAATTAATATAAATTAAAGCCCAAATCAAACAAAAAAAAACCTAAAAATAAAAAACCTAAATAAAATAAAAGCTAAACGTAAAATAAAATAAAATAAACCTAAAATAAAATAAAATAAAACTAAATAAAACATATACCTAAACTGATTTAAAATTAAATGAAAACAAAAAACCCTAAACTAAAAAACAACCTAACCTAAATAAAATAAAATAAAATAAACCTAAACCTAAAATAAAATAAACTAAACTAAAATAATAAAAAATCTAAACCTAAACCTAAAATAAACTAAACCTAAACCCTAAACTAATTAAAATAAAATAAACTAAAATTAAACTAAACCTAAACCTAAAAATAAAATAAAACTCTAATCAAAAATTAAAAAAAATAAACATAAACCTAAATAAATTAAAAATAAAATTAAACTTAAAATAAACTTAAACCTAAACCTAAAAAAAAATAAACTAAATAAAAAAACTAATAAAAATAAATAAACCTAAATAAAATTGACCTAATAAAATAAAAATAAAATAAATAAATAAAAATAAAGATAAAATAATAAACCTTCTGGGTTTGCTTAATTTAAAAAAAAACACCACTAAATCCTAAACCCTACCCCCTAAATCCTAAACCCTAAACCTAAAGGCCTAAACTACCACTAAACCCTAAACCTAAACCTGACTAACCTACAACCTAAACCCTAAACCTAAAACTGCATCCTAAACAAACCTAAATACCAACCACTAAACCATAAAATCCTAAACCACAGCTAAACCCCAAACCCTATAACCTGGCCCTAAACCCTAACCCTAAACCCTAAACCCCCCAAACCCTAAAAAACCTTTGCCTAAACCTACCTAAAAAACATAAACCCTAAACCCTAAACTATAACCTTAAAGCCCAAACTCTAAACCTAAACCTAAAGTAACTAAATAAATTAAAAAATAAACATAAACCCTAAGAATGGGCAAAACCTTGATGGAAGGAACATAATTGTTAACCAGACTCAGTCTAGATCTCATGGTGGAGGCGACGGTTATCGCAACGGTGGTTGGGGATCTAGATGTGCTGGTGGATTAGATGTGGTGGCTAGAGAAGTGCTGGTTATGGAGGCAGAAGGAGAGACGGAGGTTACCACCGGGGTTGTGGCGGAGGGAGAGATCGGGGATATGATGGTGGATCCCGCAACTCGAGAGCCCGGAGTGGTTCTGATGGGAAATGTAGAAAATAAAGAATGGTTGATTCGATCTGCTGCTTATGGAATTGTGTCTTTACAGTAGATACTGTTCTAGTTATCTAGGCTTTTTGATTTGGTCTAAGCATGCTCATTTTTGATCTATGTCATAGCTTGTGTCTTGAAAAACTTGGCTTGTTACTTGATTGATGAAATCGAAAAGATGAAATATTGAATTTGAATTTGTTCCTTTATTAAAAAAAAAACCAAGAACAAAACCTAAGCTTAAACCTAAATCTAGACCAAAAACTAAACA